>PVHY01003590.1:0-105701 GCA_004024945.1 Uropsilus gracilis | reverse complement strand
AAAATCTTAGAAGGGAGTCCTTTATGTATTGCTGACTTTACTACAAAAGTGAATCATAAAGAGTGTAAAAGAAGAAAGTTCGAAAAAGATGCTCATCAAAGTAGTATTCGTGGCTAACACAAAACTGATATTTAGGGTGATTTCATACTTGCAAAACGACACAGAAATAAAGTGATTTCACACTTTCAAAAATCACTTTTTTTTACTTCTCTGTGTTGTTTCAATTTTTATATCTATATACAAAAAAGCTAGCATTAAGAGAAATCAGGAAAACAGTACAATAATCAAAAAATATATACCTTGGAATAAATTTAACTGAAGTGAAAAAAGACTTCTACAGCAAAAGCTAGATATAGAAATTCTATCTGCTTCAGTTCTCTAACATCTGGATATTCACCTGAAGAAATACAAAAATATAATTTGGATATATGTATTTGTACCCCTAAGAATTTTACAGCACTATTTACAATAGCCACAAACAGGAAACAACTTAATTATCCAATCATTAGTGAATATATAAAAAAGATGTGGTATGTATACACAATGGAATGCTACTTTCCTATAAAAAATTAGATTTTCCATCTGGAACAACATAGATGGACCTTGAGATAAAATAAGCCAGTCAGAAAGAAACAAACATTATTCAATCTCATATGTCGCAAACAGAGAAAATACAAACAAGAATTAAATAAAAAATAATAAATGTTTGTGTTGTAAGACCAATTTGAGATTACCAGAAGAGAAGGAGAATAAATGGGAGAAGGGGGGGAAAAGTCAATAGTATGGAAAAGGATAGATTTTTTTTTTAATTTGAGTGCTTCAAATCAGCATTGGATTATTAACTACATTGTTGCTTAACATAATACATGCACTTGTTGATTCTCAATAGGAACACCTGAAACTTACATCATAATGCAATGTTACTTCAAGAAAAAGAAAATATCAAACAAATTTTACTAGTTCTTCTTTCCTCTCTAAAGCTCCAAATTCATCTCTGACCCCCAGCCCCTGTACTTTCAGAGGATGCTTTTGTCAAATATTTCATGGAGAAAATCAAAACATTTAGAGAGGTGCTCACTAGGATGCCTGTGACAAAGCATCACATTTGCTGACTGAACAGACATACACTGTCTCTTCATTCCAGTGGTCAGACGTTTGAGATAAAGGCACCAGAAGAGTTCGTTCTCTCTGAGGATTGCTGAAAACCTCTGGTCCATTCTCTTTTGTGGTGGTTTGCTGCAATCTTGAGTGTTCTTGGACTTGCAGATGCATCACCCCAGGCTCTACCTTCATCTCCACATGGCATTGTGTTTCTATTCCTTTGTCCGAATATTCCTTTTTGTTAAGGAACATGACCATATAGGATTAGGACCTATCCAAATATTTTTGTTTTCATAATCTTCAAAAGCCCACTGTCAAAAATTCTCATTCACAAGTGCTGGGGGTTAGACTTCAACATTTGGGGGTAAAGAGGGATACAATTGAAGTCATAATAGACAGGTTCTCCTTTAACATAGTGTTATTATCTCCACTAAAAATCTTTTCTCTGATCTTCCTGACCCATAGCAGTTCTGAAATCCTCCTGAGAGATTTTCTAATGAAGGACCATTCTTTTGGGATAAGAAATGGTCCTTTTTAGAACCTAGTTTTGCCACTACAATCTACAGTTTTCTCCATTCTCTCTTGTCTCTACATTCTGGTATGTCATTCCAGTTCATTACTTTTCCTTGACCACAGCTAAAAGCATTTTGAAAGTCTTCTTGTCTGTATAATGTTTTCAGTGCAAAGATTATCTTAAGTCTAGAATAGTGACAGTCCCTTTCAACACAATCTAGAGGATTTTTCTTTTTTTTTTTTTTTTTTTTTTTTTTTTTTTTTTTTTTTTTTTTTTTTTTTTTTTTTTTTTTTTTTTGGCAATAAATATTTTATAAAAATCCAGTAAGTTTTTCCCAACTGTTTGATTCTGGTATTTCTATTTTCTAAAAGTCACATTCACATTTCTTTGAAACTGATTCTTTCTTATTGTTATTATAGAAACATTAGTGAGAGGACAAAAAGATTTGGCAAGGCTAGTCAAATGTAGCTAAGGTAGCCATTGGAAAAATGTCTCTCTAGAATTGATAAGACCTTATCAACCATTTGTTGGAAACTTAAAACTTCAGTCTGTTTTCCTGAGCCTCTAATACCAACAAAAGCATTTACTGGAGTTGTCTTTATCAATTAAGGAGTTTTAACAAAGGGAGAGACTGCAGACTTTCAAAGAATTTCTCAATTTTAGATACAAGAAATAGTCGCATTTTTCCCTGGAAGAAAACAGGAAAGGGAAACAGGGGAAGAGATCATACATTTTTTTAAGTCATTTCCTTGTAGACCACACACCAATATACTGAAAATACTTATTTTCAGATTTATTCTCTCTGCATGCAGTATTAAACAAACCTTAGGCCAGTTGCTAGCTTCCTTCCTGCTCTTTCTTACAGTTTTTAAGAGTGTTTGCCTCAGTGACTTGCAAGAGGGCAAGAACATGAGCAATTACTCACAGTGATTTGGAGTTTTTCCCTCTAATTTTTTTCACTTATAGTTATTTTGAAATTTGGACATGCTCAGTATTCAAGGTATTTTGACTTATTTTATGTAGTTTTTTTTCTTATGCTATACTATTTGGGGGAGAAATTTACAAGACAGTAAATTAGGTAGCTAGGAATGTTTTCAGTTACCCTTCCATTATATTAAATGTATGTGTACCTAATCTTCAAACTTAGGTATATGTTATTGTATCTTAACAATCCACCAAATGTAAGATGTACTATTATTCTGTACCACTGAGAAATACAAAATGTTGTCAATTAAACGACAATATGACACTAATAGAATCAAATTCAGTTTCAGGGATATCAAAATTTGGGGGGGATATGGGGAGAGTATATATTAGGGTCAATGAACTATACATTGACCCTATATATATTTACAGAGAAACAAATTAATTTTACTGTAATATGTAGATTCATTTCCTACATATTGCCAAAACCAAACACTGAGTGGCACCTTGTCTCTATTTTCTGAATATTATCTACTTCTATTAAGTTTACCATCAATACCAGAAACTGGGGAAATATCCTTTTAGGTGAGTTTATTAGGCAGGCCTTGTGGCTGGATAATTAGCTAGTAATAATTTGTCTCATACTGAAATATCTTGATGTACTGATAAGTTCTCTCTGCTAAAGCTTTCTGCTTCAAATAATATATAATGAAAATAACAGCAGCTCTACAGAGCTTTTTGGGGAGACTACTAAATAATATAAGGAGGATGATGATGTGGAAATATTACAAAGTATGAAATTCAAGGCCTAAAATATGGCTGTTCCATTTATTAGTTCTATGTTTATGAAAAATTTTCTTAAACAATTTGGGCCTCAAATTTGATTATCTGTAAAACAGGTTTAACGATTCTTCATTTGGAAGTTCTCTAATTGCATGTTCTTTATTTCATGAAAATAAAGTAGTATTATTGAAAAAACGTAAGGCAGTATGAGTATTAAGAAAAATTGTATTCCCTTGTCATCAATGGGTTGGTGTTAAGTGTTCTAGGGGGTTACTATTTTGTTTCTATTTTGTTTCTCTAAAAATTATCACACCTCTCAAAAGTGGAGATTCACTATAGAAAATTTCTACTATATGACCTTTTCTTCCCTATAGGGGTTTGGTTCAAAGACATATATCTGACCCCATATGGAACAATCTAATTCAGATGTCTATGGATTTGGACTTTAAAGCTGCAATTGCTAAAAACTGGTGGCATTATCACCAAAGCAGAAGAAACTTGAAGTAAAGAAAACCCTGGAGTTATCTTTTTAGAAATGTGTTATTCAAATATTCCCCAAAATTTGAAACTTACCAATATTATTAACATAAGGTGATATAGGTTTAAATCACAACCCTTACTTAAGAACTTAATACAATAGGTAATAAGTCATAGTGGTAATCCCCTATTTTTTATACACCATTAATATGAAGAGTCAGCAAAGAATAAACACCTATAATTTATAATGACAAAAGCAATAGACAAAAGCATAATATAAAAAGACTAACTCCTTAAGTCTTTCAGGATATTACTTTATGGAGTTTGTGAGAATTAAAGAAAATAATACATAGAAATTAACAATAACAAAATCTGAATATCTAGTTATATTAGTAGATTTTTTTTATTTTATAGTCATCTACACTATGTTGATCAAACTTCCTAAAAAACAGTATATTTTCTTTGCGTACCATCATATTAAAAAGTCAAGAAAATAGATTAACCAAATTGTATGTATTATGAGTAAAATTATTCCATAAGATTTGACTACAGTCTTACTTTATGTCAGGTACTCAGCTATACATGACAGAACACATAAGATGAGGTCACAGACTTTAAGAATGTGGGTCTAGATGAAAACAACCCACAAGCAACACTTGGACAAGAACAAGTGTCAAGACAGGGCCTGAGAGTAAATTAATGGAGTGATGAAACTCCATCTCTGAGTATCATGGGCATGGTATCATGTCATAACTTCAGTATCATGAGCAGTCTCTCAGAAAAGATGATGACTCTGCTGAAAGAGCTATGGTAGTTAGCCCAACTGAAGGTTGAGAATAAACCTCTAGAGAAAAGCTTTGTCACTATTCTAGTCCATTAACAATAAAACTACCTCTCCCCATTTTCTGGAGAGAACACTGATCTTATACAAAGTCCTGATAGTTCTGCATCTTTCTAAGCTCATCACCTAAATTGGAATCAAAAATATATGTATTCTCCTCCGTCACAGATTCCTTGTGACTTGCAGGATCAAAGATCAATATCTTATCTTCTTCCCTTCCTCCTGCTCATCTATCCCCTTTGTCTTTCATACATCCCCACTACCACTACCACCACATTGAGTCATGAATTCAGTGGAGGACGGTCTCTCCCTTGGGGCTTAGACTTTCTCACATAGTCAGATGTCTAGTAAATGGATTTGCTGTCTTCTATGAGTTATCTGTTTGCAGGTTGTATAGAATCTAATACAAATATAACTAAAAATTACTGATTATCTCTTGTATATCCCATGTTCCAAAAGTATAGAAAAAGCTCAGTGAAGATAGAAGTTTTCTGTTTTAGTCACTGTTCTACCCCAAATACTAAGAACAGTATCAAGTACATTACAGGCACTGAGATAACACTGGTGGAATGAATTAATCAATTCACCAGCTTCCTAGTTACTCCATCATTAAGTTTGACTTGAACCTAAATTAGAAACCCTAGTAAACAAACATTCCAACAACCCTAGCAAACAAAATGTAGACAATTGAAGGATCTGAGTTCAAGGAAAGAGAATAAATACAGAACTGTGTTGCTATCAATACAGAAGAAATAATGAGGTAAAAATTATAATGTTCAAAAATTTGAGTTGTTGATACATTTCAGTGCTATAAGGGAAATTACTTTTGTTACTTATCTAAAAATTTTAAAAGGATACCATACTTGAATACGTGTCTATTGTGCTCTTTGGTGAAATAGTTAATATAGTTAAATTATCTAAAATGACTAATTAAATTGTGAATCAAAGTGACCCTTCCTGGTGACTTGGGTACATTATTATGGAGAAAATACTAGCTCCACTAACAAGGGAATAGGTCCCAAATGCTTTATTCAATCTTAGTAATCAAAGTAGTATTTTTAACTGATACTGAAACTGAAGAGTGAAGCTAAAATAGATGAACAATTGCAAAGAAAAAATAAGATCTAGTATGTTGAATATCTTTGTTTATATTTTCTGTCCTAGAGCTTCACAGAATTTCACTATTCAGTAGTTACTGCTACCTGTGAAGTGATCCCCACATTAGGCTGAGTGCTCCTTGGAAAATCTAGCAAAACACCCAGTCAACCTGGGCTTCTAGAAAGCATTTATTGGGTTTTATTTTAGAACAGTTTTAAACTCTCCCAAAATGCCTATCCACACAAGTCCCAGTTAAATTCTAAGTAATTCAGGGGCCAGAATCAAAATTTGTGTTGACCTCAGTAGAGACCAACAATCTTTCTCAAGGTTTTGTAAGTATTAATGGTACTTCTTGTCACAGTATGGAAGAGCTTCCATCAATTTCAACATAGTAAAATAGGTAATCTTTCTGACAATCAAACAATACACCAAAGTTTTCTATAAATTTTTTTAACACCAGAACACTAACTTGGATCAACAATAGGGAAACAATGACAGTTGAAAAAGTGTGGGGTATTCTAGTTTCATGTGTAAAAGGACAAATGCTCAGAATGGTAAAATATGGGAAATTATTTGGAGCATAAATAGCCTAAAAGATAAAGTCCAGAAATAATTTTTTTAATAAGCTTGAAATGCGAACTTTTGGAGAGGATCTTCAGGAAGATTGCCCATCATATTAGGAAAATCTAAGAGATAAGGAGTTCACAGAGACACTAATGAGAACACATGGCTAAAATGAAGTTAAACTGTCAGTTGGCTTTTGATAGAGCCTTATGATAAGACAAATAAATTGGTATGTTACTAGAATTTTTGTAGCAAGTCAAGTCATTACTCTAAAAGACAAAAAAAAATTAATGAGGTACAAATAAAAAGTGAAGCTCAAAAGCAAAGTTGTTAGAAGTTGAATGACAGTTCTCCAAAAGCAACAAATTTATTCCATTTAATTAGATTTGAGAGAACAAGATGAATTATTTCTCTGTGAATAGTGCTGACTACTTAGGAAAATGTTTAAACAAATATACATTCAATAAATATGAGGGAAAGTCTCTATTTTTAGAA
Organism: Uropsilus gracilis; assembly: GCA_004024945.1. Taxonomy (NCBI): domain Eukaryota; kingdom Metazoa; phylum Chordata; class Mammalia; order Eulipotyphla; family Talpidae; genus Uropsilus; species Uropsilus gracilis. Next base: position 98,904 of record PVHY01003590.1, on the reverse strand, counting down.
CTAATATGGTCTCTACAGGAATATAGCCTGAAAAACCAAACAGAATGAGATCACAGTTGACTTATGGACAAGTAAGGTAACAGAAACCCAGACAGAAGTCCAGGGTGATAAGCCATTCTCAGGATTATAGCCACAGGATTATAACCACAGTTGTGCTATTGCCAACACTGGGGAATCCATTCCAGTAGGACCCAGACTGTACTAAAAAACATGATGTCTGACTAGCAGAGGTCTTTATCAATCAAAAAATTCATTCATTCAAAAAATTCTCATAAATGAGAAAGGAAGTGATCCCTCATTATCCATAATTACTTTCTCTCTTGATAGTAAAGTCCCCAATTGACAATATTTCAAGGACTTTCTCATAGTTAGGTGAATCCATTGGCCTAAACTACAGTTGATGGAATTGTGGTACAATAAAAAAATAAACAATTAAATTTACCCATTTAAAATAGAATAAAACATTGCTTTTTTGACAACAGGCATCAACTTCTAAGGCATTATATCAAATGAAAATAATTCAGTGAAAGAAAAATGTCATCTAATCCATATAATCTTACAGGTGAAATTTAAAGAAAAAAATGCTTATAGACACAGAGAACAGATTTGTAGTTGCCAGAGGCAGATTGTAGGGGGTAAATAAAATGAGTGAAGGGAGTCAAAAGGTATATAAACTTTTAATTATGGTATATAATGTACATTTACATATAACTATGTTATATATACTATATATTTAATAATACTATATTTGATATATAAATGTCACTAAACAGTTAATGATAAAAACTCTTATCAGAAGCAAACATGCTACAACTCTATAATGATAGATATTAATTAGGCTGAAAATTTCAAATCATGGTGCAGCATGCCTGAAGCTAAAATAATACTGTATTTTTGATATTGATATATCAAATATATCTAATTTTTATAATTTTTGATCTTTGTCACTGTCCTTCACAAAAACTTCCTATACTGTATTCAGTGTTATTTGATATTTTATTGATATGTCAAATATACCTCATTTTTACAATTAATTGATCTTTGTCACTGTCCTTCACTTCACAAAAACTTCCTAAAACCATCAAAATTTCTTGAGTAATAGAAGAGTCTTTTATCACCCCTAATGAGTTTCTTTTAACCAAATCTAAACTTGTGCTAATGAGATGGGAGTGGGATAAACTTAGGATGAGATGGGTCAACAGAAGGACCAAATTTGGTTTTGTTGTTGGGCTCTTCAGGACAATCAAGATTTCTGAGAAAGGGTGGAGGCAAGAAAAGTGGGGGGTGGGCAGGAGGAAGGAAGGAGCTAGAAGGGGAAGGTTTAGTATACTGACCTCTCAAAAACCTTCCAAGGTAATGAACACAGTCTGTGAGAGTATGTACCCAACTCTAGGAGGACAGGGGCTTCTGCATTCAAGACCCCTTGAAGGCTCCCTCTATGTACCTTTTCATCTGGTTGTTCACTTGTTCTTTATAATAAATCAATATATAAAATACAAATGTCGTTCTTGAGTTCTGTGAGTCATTGTAGCTAATTAGCAAATCCAAGAGGCATCATGAGACTTTCTGAATTTCTTGCTGATCAGATACGTAGTTACTCTTGGCACTTCATTTGTAGCTGACATCTGAAATTGGGGCAGTTTTGTGGGATTTGACACTAACTCCTGGTCGATAATGTTAAAAATGAATCAAATTATAGGACACTATGTTGGAGAATTGGAGAATTAATGTGGAAATCCACGATGTATTTGATATCAGAAAGAACTTCAGCATGTTATGAAAGAATGTCTTCGTAACCTCTGGAGGGTGTTTTTAAAGTAGAGAGGAATACTCTTCTCCCTTCCCCTTTCCTAATGACAAGAAAGCAAATGTCAGCACATGACAGAGCTTCCCAATGAAAGAAATTTCATGGAACCCAAGTCCATAAACTATAAGCTGCCATATTAACTCAGGGCTGCCTATTACCACACTATGTGAGAAAGAAGGAAATTTTGTATCTTGTGTAAAGCAGTATTTGTATAGATTTGTGTCATACAATGCCCAATCTAAATATAAATAATACCGGAATCTCCAGAACAAAAGTTCTGAAATTTAGATATGGGATTTTGTTTACTACTGCTAGAAAAAGATAACTAAATTCACACTGGAAGAAGGAATACATAGAATTTGCCTGATAAACCAGACTATGATTTTTTTTTATTAGTTTTGTTTTGGTCAGGTTTTATTTCTTAATAGATGGAAATAATGGGTCAATTTCTTTAATCTGCCAGTCCTAGACACCCTACCTCACCCAACATTCTCTTCACCTTCAAATCCATACTACAAAAGTCAAAAGGACAAAATTTAGCTTACAGTGTTTAAAAAAAAAAAGCAGCAGCAAAGCTCAAATTCACACACTTTCATTAGAGTAGCTCCTAAGTATCTGCTATTCTTAAAGGAAATGCCTAATATCAGTAAGAATTGGGAACCTAAATATCAATATTAATAATTATAGTAACATTATTGAATTACACCGTATTTACTAAATTCACTGTATTAAAATGCTTTTGTTCCACTTTCTCATTTAGTGCTCAAAACAACCTGGTAAAATGGGCAGCATTATATCTCCAGTTAGAGAGAAAGAAATGAAAAATAGGAAGACAAATTTAGACTTCTGTCCATATTGTACAGCTAAAAAAATTTAACACCTAGTTTTGAATGCTAGATATTTGACCCCCAGAGATCATGCTAGCTGTTATACCAACTGACTTGCTATAGGGTGCTATAGGGCTAGAGATTATGGTTTGGGGTTTTAGAAACACCCTTAGTTTCTAGATAAATCTGTTTTCATGGAGTGCTGGTCATCCCAAAGAGTCTAACAAACAACCCACAGATAATTTGTTAATTTACTGTAGAGATAAATACAAGAAAAGTGTTGTTCACATTCGTTTAATAGAATTTACAATACTGACCAAAAATGGCCATACCATTTTTGACATTTCTGCCACTGAGAGAGTAATTCCCCAACCCTGGAAAGTCATGGGGGCTTAGTGACTGACTTTGTCAATGGAGTACAAAAGTGACTTTTGGAATCCTCAAGTCTGCTACAAAAACCTAATAGCATCTACCTGAGTCCTCTGGAACTGTCACTCTTGTATCCCTATGCCACTATGTTAGAAACCCACCCACCTTGCTTTACAAACTACTAGAAGAGACTGTGAGCCCACTTAAACAGAAAGGGGGTAGGGAATCAGCTGATCCCAACCTCCCATTCATTCCCACTGAATCACCAGGTGTGTGAGGTAAGCATATTGGACCCTCCAGTCTAGTCTAGTCATTTTCACTGAAACCACTGAGTGATCCCAGTCAATGCCACTGGCGGCAAGAAATTCAGTCAGTCAAATCTGCCTGAAGCTCTCGGTGTTTTAAGGCTCTGGTTTTGTAGTGGTTTGTTGCACCACATTAGATATCCAGAATAGTAAGATTAATAATGATTTTTACTGAATCCTTGTGAGATTCTTACTAATTGTTAAGTCTATGAAGGCCTGAGAAGTGCTTTAAAGACAGTATTGATCTGTTTGTGTTAGCTGATATTTGTTGACAACATGTAGTCAGTCTAAGCCAACATGTTCACATGCTGATACAATTGTTTACAGTTGTTAAATTCATACTTTTGCTTGTACTAGAGTCTATCATTATGCCACCAATTTTCCCGAATGGAACCGTATTTCTAATACTGTGCATTGGTGAGTAAATATAAGTGTGACGACAATAATGCAAAAACTGCAACCCATAAGAATGTCATAAACATAGCAGAATCTGACTCCAGAAAGACTACAAAAGGTGGATGTGTACATGTTCAGTCAAGCGAATCTGGAAGTGTGAGGATTTAGCATAAACAGTGCAAACAGTGGAGTAGGAATACAAAGTACTATGATAATTATCTGAAAATTGGGTTTTGCCTGGACTGGTGATTCATTCCCTCACGCATTGTCTAAGTAGAACATGCAGCCATTTTTAAACAAAACACAATCACATTTCTGGCAAGCCAATGAAGTTTGTCCAGAACAAGGACTAAATGATTGTATTGGTTCTGGTGCTTGGTTTAAAGTTAACTGAACTGACTAATAAACAAATGGGGATTTATTTGAAGGGCAATTAAAAGCTTGGTATAGAATTGGCACAAGACTGAGAAACCAGACCTGAAGACTGAGAAATCAGACTTAAAAAGCATCTCTGAAGGGTCTGCCCTAGTTGAGAAGCCTGGAATAGCACTACCCTACCCTGCCTCAGTCAAAGATTTGGGGAGTAAATTGTCAAAATTATCACTGAAAAAGTCAGATTAAACATGGCAGCCTTAGTCAGAGTAGGCTCCCCATACAGACCTTATTCCTCTTATTCCACATTTCTCCCTGAAGAAAGGTCAGGCTATTCCTGGGAGGCAAAAGCAGAGAGCAAATAGCCCTCCCAGATTAAGATGACTGGAAGGACCAAGTTGAGCATACTCACTTTCTTCTTCCAACACCATCTCATGTGGCTATCTCCTTCCCAACAAGAGTGGGAGTGTGTGCAGTATATTGAGAAAAATCATGAGATAAGATGTATGAATGAGAATTCCCTGCTACAAAGGTCACACTGTAGAAGCTTGGTCTCCATTGTTACTGCCACAGCCTCAGACATGAATCTTCCCACCTAATGCAATGCTCAACTTCCCCTATTTATTAGTTCACCACAAACATCCCAAGACTCTCAAGGTGAGAACTTCCATAAGACTGTCTCTCAGAATATCCACACACTAACCATTTCTCACAACTGAATAGTACTTAAAATGTATCTCCAGAACAATAATATTGGATCACCTGGAAATTTGTTAGAAATTTAAATTTAATAGCATCTACTGAACTCACTTTAGAAATTTGAATTTTTAGCTCCTACTGGACTCACTGAACCAAAATTCTGAGGACCTAACAAGCTCTCCATGGAATTCTGAACTTAAAGCTTATCAGACAATAAGTATGTCCTATTTTATTCCATGGAATATGTGGCACTATCTCACAGCAGCCACAAGGAATGAAAGCAGAAAAGATACAGTGAGCAAGCTAGATGACTTTCACATGGATATAAGGATTCAAATTTATAATAAATGGACATTCAAACTTATAATAAAACCACTATGTTCAGTGTATGAGTCTATATAAGACTGACAACATATGACAATAGACTTCCTTCAATGATTTACGGTAGTTGGTATTTTATGATATAGAAGCATAAAAGGAGTAAGAGACAAAAACATCTGGATATAACGTTTATCCCCAGACTATAAAGTTGGTTTAAAAAGGAAAAAAAATCACAACAGATAAAGCCTCAATAAGTATAAAGCTACTATTTGACAAAAATCTAACATCAATTACAAAACAAAAAACACCTAAGTTCCCAGCAGAGAATTCTTTAACCTGATGATGAGTATCTACAGAAAACATACCATTTAAAAAGTAAAACACTAAAGGTTTACTTCTTTAAGGATCAAAAAAGTACCCCAGAACTCTGCTCTCCTCTGTAGTTTCTCCAACACACAGCATCTACATGCCAATATTCATCACAGCCCAAATTCCTCCCCTGGCCTTCATGATACATCCAAGTTCTTATTTAAATATGCTTGAATGCAATTTCAACTTGTACGAACTGTAACTGCAGTTTCCCCCATCACTGCCTCTGCCAACACCAATGACAAACCTGCTCCACCTACAGGATTCAGAATCAGACCACTTCTCATCACATTCGCTAAGACTACCTGGTTCCAAACTCAAAACCTCTCTCATCACTATGGTAATAGCTTTATAATTGGTCTTCTTGCTTCCCAATTACCTCCCTAAAGTAATGCAGCAAGGTGAAACTAATCAAAAGTTGCTGAAACCATATCCTGAGGCTGCCTATTTCATTCAGACTAAAAGTCAAAGGATATTTTATCCCACTACACCCTGCACAATAAGATACCCCATTACACCTCCAATCACTCCTACCAGTCTCCGCTTATCTGCTCTACTCCAACCACATTGGTCTCCTAACTGCTAACTAAATATGTAAGCCTGCTTTCATCTACAGACTTTTCAATGATATTTTCCATTTGAATTATGACACATTCAAATATATAACTCCTGAATTTTTGGCTTAAATGTCTTTTAAGATAGGTATATCCTAGCCTTGCTATGGAGGATTTTCAACCCATCATCAGCAGTCCAGGTCTCAAATTCCCTGTTCTAAGTTCATTTAAGCATCTAAGACATTCTAGTTTTATAGATGTATTTATATACTGCATCTATTTTATTTTCTCACACCACTGGAAAGTAAGTTTCACAGAGAGAAGGATTTTTTTTCTTTGTTTATAGATACATTTGCAGTTCTTAGAACTTTACCAAGCACAGGACAGCTATAGAATAAATATTTGTAAAATGGGCAAAACAAAGATGCTTTCTATCACCCATAAAAGTTTTTTATCTAAATTTTTGAAGCAAGGCTTTTAAATCTCTGATAAGCCTTGGTATATTCATTTGTTTATAAAATGTGAAGTGAGGCCCAAAAGTTGGGTGAATAGAATACCGAGGTAATAAATGCCTATATTGATTTTAAGGCCTTTAAAATTAAAAACTAAATCTATTTGCCATTAGATGAAAATGATACTTTGAAAACTGAAAAACTATAAAGAATTGTAAACAAACCCCAAACATCACTCTATATATTTCCTTTTTATCTCTTTTACTTACTACTGGTCAAAAAAATCAAGATACTAAGTACTTTAAAATTTAGTGTCCTACAGAATTCCCATTGGTAGAAATTAATTCCTTTTCTCTTTAAAACAAAATAAATACTACCTGTTTTAAGAGGAAACATTTACATCTCTACAATAAAAAGCAAATTCCAAGATATTTGGACAAAAAATTTAAAGGTTGTGGGTTGAATTTCAGTCCTTCCAAAGCTGCTTTAAAAAAAAAGTTTAAAATGAGAATTTATTACCAAAATATCAAAAGAAATATATTTTGACTACTCTTCCAGGTGGCTCATTCTATCCTATTCCTCCCTTTCAACTCAGTTTATTGTCTCTATGAGTATTTCTTTCTCATACCTACTTTAGGAATGTCTTAAGTTCACAAAGGACTAAGTATAGGAAAGAAAAACTTATGACAAAGGACAAGACACATTAAGAACTGCAGGATATTTTATTCACTTTTTATTTTTTACAAATGTATAGATTATTAACTGAATAGATCAGGCAGTTTTGAAAAATGTAAACATTTGGTAAACCCAAACCTTTATCAGTTCATCAAGCTCATCAAAAAAGTTCCCTGGCATAATTGTAATCTTCAATTCAATCCCTGTCCTGGTTCTAACTTCTTTTACCAGTGATAAACTATGCCAGCCCAAAACTTCATATAAAGGCAATCATCAAGATACAAAAGTCTGTATTTACATTCTTTCACTCAGCATGTTTTTGAAATACATCTGCATTGTTGTACTTTTGTTTTATTAGTAGAATGCATTGCATGAATATTCTACAATAACTTTATTCTCCTGTTGACAGATTTTAAGTTTTGGGCAATTTTGAATAAAACTGCTGGGTGCAATTTTTCAACAGCTTTATTGAAATATAAGTCACATAGCATTCAATACAACCATTTAACGGAATTTGTGCAAATCAGTGGTTCTCAAAATATGTAGAGTTGCGTAATCATTATACAATCAATTTTATTCAGAAATTTTTTTAAAAAACCTTATCTTTTAATGACCACTTTCCACTGCCTTCCAACTCCTCCACCCACCCCCAATATCCCAGTCCTCAGAAATCACTATTTTCTATCTCTAAAGCTTTACCTATTCTGCACATTTTATATAGATATAATCATATAATGTGTAATCATTCATGAATGGCTTCTTTTATTTTAATAATCCTTGCAGCATCATACAGATTCAATGCAATCTCAAAGGCAAACTTCATAGAAACAGAACAAAAATAATTAAATTTGGAAAAATAAAAGATCACAAATAAAAACACTCGCGAGGGGAAAAAATAGTGAAAATGGAGTTATAACACTCTGACTTCAAACTATATTTTAAAAAAGAACACAATTAAAATAGCTTGGTATTTAAATTGGGGGGGAGTTGCCAATAGAGGCAATTTGATTAAAGAAAAGGGAAATTAAAGATCAGAAATTGAGGAGATAAAACAGGAAGACAACCTAAGTTGGCCAGACTCAGTAGGGAGTAGGGATAGACTACCAGCTATTGGAATTTAAAAAAATGGATCAATGAAGCAAAATTGAGTGCTCAGAAATAAAATCACCTACAAATGGATAAGTAGTTTGTGCCATAGACGCCAAAAGCTTACAATAGAAAAAGGAAAGCCTCTTCAATAAATGTTTTTAGGAAAACTGCACAGTCACATACAAAATAATGAAATGAGATCACCACTTCATACCACACATAAAAACTAATACAAAGTGAATGTACGATCTAAAACTGAAAAATACTGAAGAAAACATAGGCAATATGCACTTAGACTCCAAGCTGAGAGCTGTGGTTGGGGACTAATCTCCAACAGCAAGAGAAACAAAAGCAAAAATAAACAAATAGGTGTTAAACTGTATTAATAGTACTTTATGTCATCCAGTTTCTATAAATGTTACTGGGTGTTGTCATTCACTGGTCACAACTGCTTTACAGTAACACCCAGAAAAACCCTCACACTTAATCTAGATATCAAGTTTAAATCCAGGAGCATGTAAGAAAAGTCTCATTTGAACACCTTCTGAATCAGAACATGATCAAGTATTCCTGACAACTCACAATTATAAATTGCCAGATTGCAAAAACAAGGATATTCACAGCCCACTATCAAAGGAAGCCCCACACAAGACTAGGACCCAATGGACGCTGCTTTCATCACAAAGTGAACATAACACTAACAACAAAACACTTGACAATCTCTTCCACAACATGCTTAGATGGGGACCTTATGTCTTCTTGGAGAGTCAACACTTGGAAGAGGTACATTATGAAATTTCACCTTTGGCAAAAGTTTGATATTTTTCATACCATACTTATCCTTTAGGATTAATATGGTGTTTACCATCTTAATTGTTCTTTAATTAAGGATTAAGATGAAATCAGACAACATGAAAAACAGCACAGTTTTGCATAGCAAGCAAACTATGCGCATGATGGATCAAACAATGCTGAATTAATCTTGATTAAAATTTCATTGCATTTGATTATTTATATCTAGTATCATAGTACAACTTAGATCATCATCTTTCATTATTTTATTAACATCTTTCCTAATATGTCCCAACCAAGCAACAATGTCCTGCCTAAAAATATCCTTGATTTCTAAACATGGTAAACTGAACTGTCCCAGAATAAATACTGCATTTCAGGTCTGATTACTGCTCAAGATGTTATCCTGTACACTGTATTATTAAAGTCTCTATTCAACTTTATACCATTACTGATTTGACTATGCACCAAAGTGAACCTTAAATAAAGTAAGCTCATAAAACCTGGACCCACCTCTCATTTTAAAAATAGATTGATAAAAATCCATATATTTAAAATGATTTAGTTCAAATTATTACTTCATCTTAATTTTATTAGAATCTAATATGAGGTGTAACTTGAAAAGTAAAAGTAATTTTAGATTAATCCATTTAGTCGAATCCATTTGTAACTCTGGTCAAAATGAAAGACAGAAATATATTCTTCTTCTAACTAACCTGGTCACTACTCTATTAGAAAATGTGCCCATAGTCCAATCAATGGAAACTGAGGCTTTCATCTCCTCAGTGTTCCATCAGATTGCCCATCTTAGTCCAAACTCATCTGAATTACTTATTTCAAGATAAGCCTCATAATCATATGTTCAAACCAGAACTTATGCCTATAATGAGCTCCACCAACTGAGAGTACAGTTATAAATATGGTGGTGTAATAATTGGTCTTATTTTAAATGGAACAAAAAGAAAACTGATGTGGAAATTTCTCTCCTGCTTTGATTTTTTTGCTTTACATGTAAATGAGCCCTTACATAAACTATAACATTTTATGTAATATTATATTTATATATAACTAAGAAAGTGACAGAATCTGCATCTCAAGTTAGAAATTCTCTCACTGTCTAAACATCTAAATCATAAAATTGGACCAGATGATTAGTAACATAACCCTAGAAAGGTGTTCTTTATGTGGCTAATCTTTTTTGCATGAAAAGTTTATGCACACAATAGTTCTTTGGAATCCTCACACCAAAAACACACCTCCAAAAAATAAATAAATAAATAAATAAATAAATAAAAGAATACTCAGGGAACTGTTCTGCAGAGATTCAAACTTACAATCTCTGAGCTGGGAAACTGCGTACAGGTAAGTATAGGATTAAAACACCTAGACAGCATGGCCTGTAATCATAAAACATCAACTTATGAGGAAGAAAGAATATTCTAAAAACATGATCCCTTGGAGAAGCTAAGAGATGAATGGAGAAGATTTAGAATCAAACTTGGGCAAAACCCTCTATGAATTACACTTAAGAAATTCATTTCTGGACACATCTACAGCTGGTAAAAAGAAATGAAGGAAAACAAACAGATGGGAATATATTAACCTAAAAACTTCTGTACAGCAAAAGAGACAACAAACAAAAAAAGAAACCCAATTGAATGGGAGGAAAATTTGCCCTTTACAAAAGCAATAAGGGTTTGATAACAAAGATCCACAAGGAATTCACACAACTTAGCAAAAACAAAACAAGAAGCCCAATCAAAATATGGGGAGAACTAAAAAGATATATCTCCAAAGAGGAAGTACAAGTGGCCAACATGCACATAAAAAAATTCTCAGCATCACTAGCAATCAGGAAAATGCAAATCAAAACCACAATGTGATACCACCTTACACAAGTAAGGATGGCCAATATCAAAAAAATCGGCAACAAGTGCTGGCGTGGTTGTGGAGAGAAAGGAACATTCTTACACTACTGGTGGGAATGTAAACTGGTCCAGTCACTATGAAAAGCTGTGTGAAGGATCCACAAACTAATGAAAATGAAACTACCATCTGACCCAGCAATCGTTCTCCAGGAGTCTACCCACAGGAGACCTCAATACTTATACAGAGGGACACCTGTACTCAGATAGCAGCACTATTTATGATTGTAAGAATATGGAAACAACCCAAATGTCCCAAAAACAGATGAATGGATGAAAAAGATACGGTATATATACACAATGGAATATTACTCATCAATTTAAAATGATAAATTTGATGAATTTGAGATAACATGGATGGACCTAGAAGAAATCCTATTAGCAGAAACAAGTCAGAAAGACAAAGACAGAAACCAAATGGTTTCCCTAATATAAGGGGCATAGGAAAAACAAACAAGAGGCCAGAAGGAAAAATAAGAACAAGCTAACAACCAAACTAAAGTACACAGCTGGCAGGAGTGGAGATGAGCAGGAGCAGTCAGAGAGGGGAAGTGGTGGGTGAACCCCGGGAAAAAAGATGTGATATATAAATAAATTATTTTTTAAAATAAAATAAAGAATCAAAATGACAAGAAATTTCAACAACAATAAAGCTTTAGGACAATGGTAAAACTTCAAAATTGTGAAGAAGTGTATCCAGCTCATTTCCATTCTACATCAAAGCAGCTATCAAATGGGAACACAAAAACATTTACAGTTAAGAAATTTTTCAAAATTTATCTTCTCTAAATCCTTTCTTGGGAAACTATTGGAGAATATATTTCACTCAAAAAAGTGAAATCAATCAATAAAGATCAAAGTATAGAAATTAGGTAACCAGGAATCTAACTCAAGTTTGAGACAAAAGGGATTTCTAGGATAGTAAGTGACTATGGTATAGAAAAAACCTTGAGAGTGCGCAGGAAGAAACGATACAAGTTATAACCTATAGCTTTTCTGATGTATCTGATCATCTTAAAAGTGTTTTATAATTCTTTTCAGGATTATATGTTGAAAATAACGTTTTAGACCTCTAAATAATTGAAAAACATTTGAAATATGTATATGAGCATTTTAACCAATATAGGAAAAGTAAATAGATAAGTGCCAGAAGAAACACCTCAAATTACTGTAAGTAATGAGTTTTGTGACATGAGAGTTGAGAAAGTTGTAGGCGTCTATAATTATTTTAGTAACTTTTAAAAAAAAAGGAATATTAATATATATAATTTTTAAAACTCATGTCCACTTTCTGAGACTTACCTTGAGAGGGGGGGAAGGCAAATAAAATACAGCTACAGTTATGTTCATTATAGTACTCTTTATAAATAAAATGGAAAATCAAAAATAATCAAGATGTATAGACATAAAAGATTAGTTCAATTAATTATGGCATATATTATTGAATTGAAAACCAGTGCTAAAGTACTAAATATAAAATTGCAGATAAATTTTAACATTGAACTTTTTTACAATTTTGGTATTGAACTTTTCTACAATACATCGGATAAAAATAAAGGCAAAATATGATATGCACACAACCCTTTTTTGTAAATTAAAAACAGGCACATAGAAAAAGTCTGACAGGACCTTAATGAGCACACAATGGCATTAATTACCATTAAATGTAGGTGGAAAGAGTACGGATCTTTTTCAACCATCTTTGTTTCTCTTTATTTTTATACTAAGAATGCTAAGGTGAAATGGAAAAATGGTGACAATATTTTACAGTTCTTCCTATTGTTAAGAGCTGAAGTTCATTTACTCGTTCTTCATTAACTCATTCCTGGAATCCAAGATAGCCTTCAGGCTTGTTTTTACCAATACAATGTGGCTACTTATAAAGTGTCAGTTTTCAAGCTCCACCTTGTTGGGGACCTGGTATAACAAACAATGGATGGGAATAACTGAAGAAAATTTAAATGTACTTGCATGTGAGATCATCCAATTGGAATGACTCATCAAACAGCAGTAAAGATTTATATGTCATCTCAATAGGGTTAGCAAAGGGAGATAAGACTTCTTTAGGAAACAAATGGAAGATATGGAAGCTTCTGAGAGAGTTTATATTATATCCCATCCCAGTGCAAAGGGTCAGTCTTGTTACTAGCTGAAAGCTCCTTCAAAGCAAGGATTTATGGCATCTTTAGTCTCAGAAAACTGCCTTTAATCAGATGAGAGAAGCTCAAATAAGGCTTTTTTTTTTTTTAGCTGCTATATCTCACTCAAATAGCTTCACTTACAGCAGCTTTATTTCATTCTGATGGGTTGGGGTCCATTTAGCCTCAAGAAGGTATACACATTCTGCTCTCCCATCCCTGCTCTCTCACTCTTGCAAGATGATTACCAAGCAAACAAGCTCTGGGCTAGCTTTCTGGAGAATAATACCACATGGAGAGGGCATGACAGCAATCCAAGATGAGGCAGCACAAACTAGTTAGCACTGTCACCCCAGCAACTGAACTCAGACTAGTGGCCAGACGAGCTGAGCTCAGTCTAACATCTTAAACCACAAAATCATTTTAAGGTACTAAGTTTTGGATTATTTTGCTATACAGAAATAGGTGCCTGTTAGGGAAAATATATTTTCAGAAAAAAAGGCAAGAGGTGTCTGACTTAAACAAAAACTAATGATGTCTAGTCCTAAAGTAAATAGTAATGTGAAAAAGTCCATCTCAAAATGATGGACAAGTAATTTTTCCCAGTTGTTTGTCTACCTAAGAGAATAATAAGAGCTATTAAACTTAAAGCTAATAAAATGAAAACTTTATGTATAACATATAGTAATTAGTGTGAGGCCTTTATCAGACCCCCTGGGCATTACTGAGTCCAACAGCTTAACAGTAATCCCAGAAATACTGAACAGTCTTTTAGTACAAATTTAAACATTGGATTTGAGAGGTCAAAAGAATATATAACTATGAGGGGTAAAAACCCTTAGATATTAAAAATGGAGGCTGCACGCCTGGTCTCCACCCTTTGGTGGCTGGGGGTATAAGGGTTGGGCTTCTGTCTGTGGTGACATACAGGAGAGCGCCCAGATCTCCCCATGCATGGGAACAATTGGCCAACACTGGGGGGGGGGGGGATGTCAATAACCCTCTGTGGATCATCCCCACTCCAATCAATCCACCCCAGGATTAAGAAAAATATTAACAATCCAGCTCCAGACACAGAAGAGTTGCAGGGAATGAATAAAGGCTATGGACACACATATTTCCTGGGCAGAACAACTAGACATTGGACTGTCACACCAATTTAGTGCTGCCATAGCACAGATTTACACCTACAACATCACCAGGAGGCTGGAAGCCAAAATTCTGCTTCAAATAAACCTTCAGAGAGCAGCACGACATCCCCACCCTTGCCTTTTCCACTGGCATCGAAGACAACAAAATGGGGAAGTGGCCCCTGAGCAGAGTAGAAAATCAAGAAAATAGTGACTAGCTCAACTAGCCATCTGCTGATATCTGTTCCCAAGGAGGAACTTCTCTAAGGACAATGGTCGTGACAGGCTCCCTAAGAGAAAGAGATATTGGTCGCATGTGATGAAACAATGAAATGCATCGGAACACAGAAGACAAACAGCAAGGAGTAGCAAACACTGATAGATTGCAACAGAGCTTGAACTGACTGTCAGAGGCAATGATAAATTGGGAAATCTAAGCTGCATGGTCAACTGTGTCCCAGGAACACAGACACTTACCCAGGAAAAGGATATAGATCCAGAAAAACAAAAAACCAAATGGCTAAACATGGACTAATACACAACAGAGAAGTTGGGGTGACTGGAATGGGTGGTAAGGGTGAAAGGGGGGCACTCCCCAAGGGGATCAATAACCATATAAATATGATACATGAAATATAAAAAATAATAAATGTATTTATTAAAAGTAAATAAACTGGAGGCTACAGAGAAGAGGTTATGACAACCACTTGCTGTGGCTTTGCCCACAGTTGTTGCTGACTTTCTCCTCCCATTAGTCTATTCAAACAAGATCCTGGAAACTAGCCAATTATTTAAAAAACAGACAAAAAGATGAAGTGAATTTTCTTCAGCCTGATTTCTACAATAGAGATGTCAGGAAGCATATTACATATGCTAAATATGCTGTGTTGTAAAGCAGATATTCCTGTTACTTGACAGAATCACTTGGCATTATTTTGTTTTGTCCTTTGAGTGCGAGAGAGATCTGGTAGTTTTATTTTACAAGGATGTGTAGGATTAGTCCCAATAATGTTCCTTTCAATGAAGGGCAGTGTTGAAAGTTTATGCTTGGTTTTTGAAATGGCAGGTCATTCTCCAATGGTGAGGATAGGATATTTTTAATAGACCTCCTCCTTTCACAATAAATAGCTGTCTGAGAATTAAAAATTATACTGTTTTTAAGGTAAGGAAGAGAATTCAAGTATTTTTTTATGTTACTCGTATTTTTGGTGTCTTGTCTTGGAAATTATTGCCTAGCTCGAAGTCATAAATACTTATTAATAAATTTTCACCAGTTGTATGGTTTTAGCAGTTATACATTAGACTTTGATCTCCTAGAGTTCATTTTTGTGCATGATATGAAAAAGGGATGCAACTTCATTTTACATGTGTCTATACAGTTCTCTAGAACCATTTTTTAAATCTTTTATTTCTACCATTGAATTTTTTTGGCATCCTTATTGGATGTAAATATAAAGTTTTATTTAAAAACTATCAATTATATTCCATTGATTTATATATGTATGTATGTGTAGATATAAATCATTGTTTTAGTATCATATTGTTTTATTTATCAAAGACTGATGGTAAGTTTTGAAAACAAAAGCTTACAGCATAGATTCTACTTTTCAAGAATATTTTGGTTATTCTCAGATTTTAAAGTCTATGATTGTTAGTATCAGCATGGAAATATTTGCAAAACATTTGGAAAAACATTATACTAAATGTGTAGATCAACTGCAGGAACATTGACATCTTAATAGTACTAGGTCTACTAAGCCATGAATAAGGCTAGATTTACATTTATTTCAATCTTTAAAATTTTTATCTGTGTTTTATACCTTTCAGTGTACAAGTCTTTCATTGTTTTGTTAAATATCTTAATTTCAGTCTTTTTGATGCTATTATAAATGGAATCAGTTAACTTTTTCAGATTGTTCATTGAGCTTTCATAAAAATAGAATTGTTTTTGTATATTGATGCTGTGGTCTACAACCTCATTGAACTTGCTAATCAGGCATTCCTAGGATTTTCTATTATAAGTGTCATTTGCAAATAGAAATAGTTTTACTTATTCTTTTACAATCTGGATGCCTTTAGTTTTTTTGTGACCAAATTGTTCTAACTAAAAGCTATGATAGAAGGTTGAATATTGCAAATATTTCTGTCTTACTTGTGATTTTAGGAGGAAGGTATACAGGTTTTCACATGAAATATGCATTTATTGTGGGTTTATTGCAGCTATTCATAATCAAATTGAAGAAGTTACCTTCTATATGTAGTTTCTGTGTATATTTTTTCATCATAAAAACAAGTCACATTTTATCAATTTTTTCCACTTACCAAGATGATCATGTAGTTTTGTCCATGTGTGTTTGAAAAGAGATCAGGAGACAGGGACATAATGCTATGTTAAACCAACCTTACATTCTTGGGATAAAGCCCACTTTGCTATTGTATATTATCCTTCTAAATGTCCACTTGGACTCTTGTTTATCCCAACTGAAATTATAGTCTGAGGCAACTGTGATGTTGCCAGCAGATTACTGCTATTTTCATTAAGTCCCAGAGACTGGGTTTTTCCACCAAATTGAGTTCTAAGTCAAATCAAAGGGTGGTAATACCCTAGAAAGAGAGAATATTCAAGGAGCTGCAAATATGAAAAATAGTTACTAACTGCTCTCTGAGAACAGAACATTTAATGGCACTCCAATGTCACTCCACACTGAACACAAGACCATTCATGAACCTAGCCACTAAACTGGGTTAGCAGATGGGAAGGGAATAGAAACCAATTGAAAACATCAAAAATCCCACTGTTTATCTAAATTCTATTATTTCTTTTGGGTAAATAGCCCTCAATTTTTTCTGTCTTTTTGATTTTCAGAATTCTGAAATGTTTGATTTTTGTTGCTTTTCAGTATTCTCTTTGTTTTTGTAAGAGAGTGAATTCAAATATCAACACCCCAATAGTCCAGAATTTGATCCCCATTCATACAGTGTTGCCTAACAAAGGTTGGTATAGGTACAACTAAGTAAATAATTGTTTTGATTAGATAGCATGACTTTACATAATATGGTATAAGAATTTAGAGTGGGTCTAAACAGGCCTACTTTTCTTACTCAATCAACAAAAGTAATCTTAGTATCAATGACTAAAACTAATCCTTACCCTAGCAAGGGTAAAGTACTGATATTTTTTAGTTTATATTATTTGGCACTAACATTGGTCATATCACTACCTTAGTAAGAGAAGAAAAGGCAGGTAGAATCTTCAGATAGTCAATAACTATAAACTGAGTCATAAAGAAAGAGTGGGACATTTCCAATGCAACAGAATGTCCCCTAGGGCAAACATGTACTACAGAGAGTGAAAGGTTCTACTAAGAGAGATTGATCCTATTAAGATAAATTAAGGCCTGGTGGTGTCTATCTGTTTTGTATAACCCCATTCAATACAATGAGGAATAATTCTTTTTTAAAAAGTTACCTGACTCATATATTTCTGCTTCACCAAGATCATAATTACTAAAAACAAAAGTTTTAATTAATGGAAATAAAGACAAGTTTGTCATTATCACATAACCCTAAGAGTTTCATGGCAATTAAAAGATGACTGACTATCCTAGTTATACTGTATAGTCATGGTAAATTTTAGTTATTTTCAAGTGTTTGAGTCCTATTTATTTCTGAGAAGTCAAACCTAAATTAAAACATATTAAACTTTTTGAAATGATTGGATCCATTTTTTTTTAATAATGTGGGAGGAAAAAAATAAAATCAGTGTTTTCTGACCTTCTACCATAAATCATGCAGTCTGAGCTATTCTAGTTAATGAAGACATTATCCAATTAGAAGAATAAGTGAAAGAAGGTTTTGACCTCTTCAAGTTGGAGTAATTTCATGTGGGAGTTTCAAAGAAGATTTCAAATCACCAAGTACATCTTTGCCTTTGGTTCTTATGATTTGGTATACAACTTAAGGGGAAAAAGTAGATGTTGCCAATTGGCACTTGGACCAAAGAGGCCACTGATAATAAAAAATAATTAGAATACTTTCATATTTCACAGAAATTGAAATTCATGTTACAATATTTTCAAGTGCTACCAGCACTACAGTCCTCTCACCATAAATGCATAAAGCGAATTCCATATGAAAACTATTCTATGCAGACCACTGTCTAGTGGTAAACAATGTTGTATAAAAGTTATATGTAGGACAAATCACTTACCAGGGAGAAGCACAAAATAAAAAGAAAATGCACAGCACATCATTAAGAATATTGTTAGTGGCAAACAACAAAATATCTAACTATGGGTCTTAGAGGAAAAAAGTATTTATTATGTCACAATAAGAATCTGGAGAGGGTTAATTTATAGCACAGTGATATAGACAAGGACATGAGAACTCTCCATTTTGGATTCTTCTGCAAATTTATTTTAATCTACAAATTCCCATGAATCTCAGGATAGTTGTTATCACTAAGAGTATCAACCCAATGAACAAATGAACAAACACATCCAAAATCCAGAAGGTGAGTTACTGCACACAAGAAGCGATCAATAAGAGAAGACAAGAGTGACTATATGTGACTGCATAGGTTGTACCTCACAATTTCACGGGGCAGTTGTATAAATCATGGTGAGTATTGACTCCCATAGAGACACCATCTTTTGTAAACATCTACAATAATGTTATAATTAGATATCATAATATAATTAAATATCTGGGCCTAAATTAATTCTGATACATCATCAAGCTTGTGGGTGTATTTAAGCATTTTTTAAAGATTAAAATTCATGTGTGGGAAATTGGCAAATTGTGCAATAGTTGGTCACTTATTTTACACAATGTTTCAAACTTAATCATTCCAGTGTTTAAAGAAAAAAGAGGATGTCTAAAAAACATACTTTTCATAATTTCAAGTAAGTTTCTTTTCCATAACCATAATCTTATATAGCATAAAATCACAGGCTCCATATTTTTTCTCATTTTTTCTAACATGGAAAAAAACTACATTTCAACTATTACCCTTAAATCAAAAATACTCCTAAATGTTAACTCATGAAAATTTGATAAGTCACTCCATTATTCAGATTGTCCTCAAAGTGATCAACAGTGGTCTCTCTGAGAGACAAAACACACACACACACACACACACTCAGTCAGTATTAATAGTCTCGGTCACTTTTTTTTTTTTGCAGAAAATATTCTCATTCCTGCTGTCATTATTTAAATAAGTATTTAAATTCAAAGTACACGCTGAAGTTACCTATTTATTAACTAAAGTACATCATCAGCACCAGCAATTCCTCCCTGGGATTACTAATTTGATATTCCCTGAAAATACTGAGCCACTTATTGATAGCTTGTCACTAACTTAATAAGCATATAAACTTAGACAACCATGACAATCACTCCAGCTTCATAAAATATAACCTTTATGGCTGCTATTTAAATGCACCCAACTTCAACATGGCTTGCAGATTTGCTTAACAGAGGACTATAACAATCATAAAGTTAGACCATACTAGATATTAAACTTGTATTCCATGCTTTATTCCTAGTATACATTAAGACCAGGATTAGATGAGTGGCTTATGCCATGAACACAAGGCACAGAATTCCCAACCCACCCAAAAGAACAGTGAGTTTCAGTTCAGGGTGGATGGGTAGGTTGGTTGGTTGATTGGTTGGTTGGTTTAAAGCAACAAAAAGATGTAAATGAGATGAGATGAGCACTGCTTTCAGCGTCAGAAAACTGGCAAGGATCTCCAATCCATGATGTAGTAAATGAGATTAGCGGACCATTCAGTAATGGGAAACCAACGGAGAAAATTGCAGCAATTGAGTTCAACAAACATGTTTATTTCATCTTTCAGGGTCGAACTTTTAGAAATAATTTTCTATTAAGTATGTGCTCTCAAGCTGACATTACTATTTTTCTCTCCATCTGCCCCATTTGTAAACATGTAATCTATCATTTTAAAAATAATGTTGCATTGAAAAAAATCTAAAGACATCTCCAATATCTTAAGATAACCCTAACTGGGACAACAGCTTGATTTTCAAAGGTCTTATTCTGCATCATTCTGTGTCACATAATAGCCATGTTGCTATACTGATAACAAGTCTTCTTGGAGATTTAATGGCTTTCTCAAAACCTTCTCCTTATTTCTCAGACCCACCTGGGAAGAACATAAATTTCTCAATTTTCCTCATGCACCATGAAGAAAGGAATGGGTCTGTGGACTCCACCCAATTTAAAACTCACCTGTTAATGGGAAGGCCCGAGTTACTTAGTTTCTACCTGAACCCCAGATCTGAGAACTTACTGGTAATATCCTTATACTTACAACACCAGAGAAATCCTTGAAATGAAGCCAATGAGAACTAAAAATTCTGAAATGCTTTTTTACAAACCTATTGCTTCCAAGTGTATGTGCAGATCTGAAATCCTTATTATTTTAATAAAGAAAATACCACATGTTTGCTTAAGACTGTTTATCAATAATAGGTACATAAAATGAAAGTCAAGTACCTCAAAGTTTAGTTCATTTTAATTTTTATTTAGCCATTTTACATTCTATTCCACTGGTAACAAAAGCAATGTTTAAATAAGAGAAAAATAAAAAAGACGAAAATGCTACCAAAAAAACCCCCACCAAGTCTTTATATATGAAGCAAATTAAAATGAAGTATGATTGTTAAGCTAGCACTGGAGCAGGGAAAAGAGAAAGAAATCTTTGTTTTTGATATCATGTTCCTTTGAGGGGCATGAGGTTAGTACCAATATTGTAAACCCTGCTTATTAGATTTTTGTTTTTAAGAATCAACCTCTGGACAAAGCATAGCAAATAATAATCACATCAGAAAACAGTATCTATAACTAGACTTCTGAAACTACACATAAAAACCCTGAAAAAAAGAACTGAGGTTTAAAAGGCACCATCACTAAAACTAGAAACAAGTTGTAAACTGATGTGAGTTACATTAAGAACTTCTCTAATCAAAAAGATTAATAATTGAATAGAAAAAAATGGAGGTTATAAATGATAAAATGCAAAAGGAATTTAAATAAAAAACATCCTTAGACTCATTGGTAATTATGGGGAGGCAAATTAAAACAATAAGATGTTTCTGATGATTCATGATATCCAGTTATTAGTGAGGATGTGGGGAAACACACTCCTAAGCAATTTGCAGAGGGATGTAAATCAGTGAAGCCCTTCTCAGAACAATATGGCATTATCTATCCCAATTAAAATGCCCATGCTCACTCTTCTTTATTTCTAAATGTAGTAATCAATGCTAAAATATTATTCCACCTGATAACAAATATGCATGTAAAAAGATTCTCACTAAACAATTTTAATTGCAAAAATTGGAAATAAATATCCTTTAAACAGGTAAATGGCTATATAAATTGTAGTGCATTCATTTTACACACATCAACTTGAAGAGATTTCTTCTGTATTGTCTGAACAAAAGCAAGAATGAGTGCAGTATAATAGTGCTTTTATTGAAAACAAACTAACATCTATATATATGTACTAACATTAAAGTTTCTGAATCCTATCCATCTATGAAAAATACAACAGAATGCATCTATTTTTGCTTTTAAAAATAGTTATATATGTAAATGCTATATATATAGTGACATGCATAAATATATCAATATTAATATCTAGATCTACATAAAACTGAAATTATATAACCCAAATCAAAGTTTTCTACATTAATAAGGAAAGCACAAAGGACAATAATTTTTAACAAGAGCACTTTTGTATAATAAAGGTAAAATTAATCCATATCATGGAAACATAGACTAGCAGTAAAGTTATTCCAAAAAATTAATGAAACATATTGAGGATATGGGTGAAGCAGGACAGGAAGCAGTTGATACTTAGGACATCACCTCTCCATCCTCCACTGTAACTATTTAGTTAAATGACCGTTCTCTTGCTGATTCCAATATTCTTAGAATGAAAATTTAAAAGGTAAAGGTCATCTTTCAAAATTGAATCCTCCTATTTTTGTATCCTTGAGTAAATTCTCTTAAGTGGGATTGCTGGATCAAATGGTAGTTCCACTCTCAGTTAAGGATTCTCTACACAGCTTTCTGTATTGGTTGGACCAGCAGTGTAAAAGTGTTCCTTTCTCTCCATATCCACATCAGTACTTGTTGCCTGTTTTATTGATATGGGCCATTCGGCTAGCATAAGGTGGCATCTCATTGTGGTTTTAACTTGCATTTCTCTGATTGCTAGTGACACTGAGCAGTTTTTCATGTGCCTGTTGGTCATTTGTATTTCCTGTTTGGAGAAGTGTCTTTTTAGTTCATCTCCCCATTTTTTGACTGGACTTTTTGCTTTGTTTTTGTTAAGTTGTGTGAGTTCTTTGTGGGTCTTTGTTATCAGACCCTTATCACTTTGTGTGGAGGTCAAAAATGTTCTCCCCCTTGGTTGGGTGTCTTTTTGTTTTGACGATTGTCTTTTACTGTACAGAAGCTTTTTAATTGATGTAGCCCCAGCTGTTTATGTTTTCCCTCGTTTTTTAGTGCCTGTAGATATATCCTGAAAAGGGTTTCTGAAGTGTAAGTCTTGGAGTGTTTTGTCCAAATTTTCCTCTATGTATTTTTAGGTTTCAGATCTTATATCCAAGATTTTTGTCCATTTTGAATTTTATGTACATGGTGTGAGGGATTTGTCTTGGTTCATTTCTTGGCATGTCTTGGTCCAGTTTTCCTAGCACCATTTATTTACGAGGGTATCACCAGTATTCTCATGTTTATTGCAACACTATTAACAATAGCCAGGATATAGAAACAACCCAAATTACTTGAAACTGATGAATGTTTGGAAAAGATAGGGAATGATATTAGCAGAACTAAGTCAAAAAGAAAAAGCAGAAACCATATGATCTCACCTATAGATAGGATATAGGAATAACAAACAAAAAGCCAAGAAAAAGTCAAAATAAGCTGAAAGCTGCTGAGGCAGGCAGTTAGGGAAGGGGAAGGGGAGAGGGAAGGAGAAATCAAGAAAGGGAGGAGCATGATTAGATCAAAATGAAGGTTCACAGATGATAGGGTGGAGGAAGAACCCCAGGGAATGAAATGTGTAATATTTATGTATATACGTGTATATATATTTTATGCATATATGTATGCATACATACATGCATATATAAATATATACAGTGCATATATAAGTATATAGAGATATAAATATATAAGTATATAGAGATTAAATATGTAAACAAAATGACTAATAAAAATTGTCATTTCTTTAAATTTCTCTATCTTCATTAAAAATTTTGATTCTGACAATAAAATCTGAATAAAGATGAAATGAAATAGAATATATCATTTAATAAGGAAATGATGGTGAGATCCCTTAAAATATATTTATCACCACTACTAAGGAAATGACAAATACTAGATAACCAGAGGAAAATATTACAGTTAATTGTACAGAAAAAATTAATAGATTTCATCCAATGGTTAAGGTAAAAGGCATACAATTTTCTTTGGTATTGTTAAGCTTGAAAAGGCTGCAGAATATTTTGTGCTTAATATATTTAATAATGAGCAGGCAAACTGTGCTTCATCCACCTATATTATCAAAGTTACCTACCTCTGGCTTTGGTTAAACCAAAAGGGCAACCAACAATGACTTCTGGTATAAGCTGAAGATGCTGAAATCTTGGGCTCATTTATTGCTTCCAAGCAGAAATGAACATAATACAGATAAAACTTACAACACTTGTCCATCTCCACTTCAGAAGCTAACATAGAACTGCCTTTTTACTGCTATTTACTTTTGCCTTTAAGGCTCAAATCCTATCAGAATAAGGTGTTGCTGGAATTATGTTGTAGTAATCACCATCTGGGACTGGAAATCTTAGGTTATACAAAGAGTTTATTAAAATGGAACCTGATTTTTATGTTCAAGTCACTGAAAGGAAAAATATATTGCCAATATATAATAACTAAACAGGTTATATTTACACAGCATTACTTTTTCAGGACAGCTCTATATATTATCTTTATAATCTTATCACTGAGTAGATTATCTATTCCACTTCACGGATGGATCTAAGGTCACATGGATGGTGAAAGAAGTGGTACTAAACCCTAAACCCTCACTTCTCTTCCTTTTCACTTTATTTTTTGAGGGGTGCAGAGTTTCCATTTATCTATTTCTATTTTGGTTTCAATCCCCCCCACATACACTTTATTTCCATATTTCTATGTCTCATTGAGGGTTAAAGTACCCAATTCAATTTTTCAATAAAAAGCACTCAATAAATGCAGATGAATTTTGATTTGTGGAATCAGCTAGATTCACTCACTTTGGCTTACTACATATGTTTCAAAGAACATTTCTAAACAATTTGTAATTCTGAGTCATGAGTCAAAATACTGAGTCATACACAAGACTCTGAAAGTATTAGAGATGAACACAGTGACAGTTACTAAAGAAATCCAAAGTACATATCCCAAAAGTATTGACTGAATATATAAAATATGCCTCACTCTATACTAGGTGCTGAAAATAAGAAAATATATTAGAAAATAGCAAAATACAATATAAAATCCAGGAGTTTTATAATAGTTTCACTTACAATATATAGAATATTAAAATATAATAGTTCAATATCATTGAACACAGCAGTCAGAATTATAATAAAAGTGTGATGTGGAAGCAGTGTGAGAAGTCTTGATGTATACAGTGGTGAAAGATGAGAAAAGATTGTAAAAACTTCAAGTATTCCTATTTTATGATTCACAATTTAGAAATTAATGAACTGAAAATAGGGAAGACTGGAAAAGGGCCTTTCAGGCAAAGAAAATAGGAGAGATTAGAAAGGGTCTTTCAGGCAAAACAGCAGAGCAGAAGAAAGCCTTCAATCTAATTCATATTAGAAAATCATCAAATGGACTCACACAACTTAGCAAAAGCAAAGCAAATAGCCAAGTCAAAAAATGGGGTGAAGAACTAAACACACTTCTCAAAAGAGGAAATAGAAATGGTCAATATGCATATGAAAAAATGCTCAGCATCACTAACAAGGGAAATGCAAATCAAAACCACAGTGAGATACCATCTCACACCAGTAAGGCCTGTATGAAAAAAATGGGCAAGAACACATGCTGGTGAGGATGTGGAGGAAAACAACACTTTTATACTGTGGAAATGCAAACTAGTCCAACCACTGTGGAATGCTATGTGGAGGACTCTCAGACTACTGAAAATAGAACTACCATTTAATCCAGCAATCACTTCTTAGTATTTACCCAAAGGATATAAAAACACTAATTCAAAAGGACACCTATACTTAGATGTTTATTTCAGCACTATTTACAATAGCCAGAATATGGAGACAATCCAAGAGTCTCAAAATAGATGAATGGGTCAGAAAATTGTGGTATATGTACACAATGCAATATTATTCATCAATCAAAAAAGACAAACTTAAGTCATTTGCAGCAACATGGATGAAGCCAAAGGAATCATGTCAGCAGAAATAAGCCAGAAAGAAAAAGAAAAATACTGAAATATGAGGGATATAGGGAAAACAAACAAACAAACAAATGGACAAGAAATATTTAAAACTGTCAACAGAACTGAAGCATAGAGCAAGAGAGGGGGAGGAGGGTAAAATCAGGGGAAGGATGGGTACAAGAGATTAAGACTGTTCATGGGTTTTAAGATGGTAGGAGGACCTTGGGGTACAGAATTATGTATTCTACACACACATATGCGTATATATGTGCAATCAATTGTTTTTTTAAAAAATAAAAGAAAATCATCAGTGGAGAAGCTGATGTCAATGGGCTTCATAGCCCCAAACTAAGGAGTTTTGGACATTCAAGATGATATATTTCCCTCCCTGCTATTTATCAGATTACCAGTTTATAGATAACAGGTAACATCATGCCTACAACAAGCAGTGAGATCTTGGGTACATCATCCCCACTGGCAGGCCTCAGTTCTTTACCTGTTAAAACTGGAGTTCAAACTAGATGGTCTAAAAAAATCACTGAGCTGATTCTGAAGTTTTATAAAGCATTGTTAACAGTGGCAATAAGTTGGTCTTTGAAACACATTGCCAAAAATAATAAAAAACAAACACCCTGAGATCTAGTCTATGACTCTCCAAAAATTGAAAGACTAAAAAACCATATATGAAATATATATAAAATTCAGATTACTAAATACAAGTCAAAAGTATGTCATGCTCAAAATGACTCAGTAACAATATTTACTGAGCTCTATATGCCAGATGTTACCTATATTACCTCATTAATCCTTGATAACCTCTGATGTTGACCTCCTTGTCTTCATATTAATTATGGAGAATCAGAGGTTTTTATATTAAAAAACTTAGCCAAACCTCACCCAAAAAAGGATGGTAGAACTAATCTGAAGCAGGTCTATTTGTCCTAATTTGTCCAAAGCTAATCCTGAGATTTCCAAGTCATTTAGATTACCAAGTAAGTAAACAGAAAGAATGTAATATTTATAGAGAATTTATACATTAAATTTACATAAGATCCAGTATTTCCTTCCTACATTTTATAGTGTTAATACTTCACTTTATGGACTTAGAAAAATGTGAAAACAAAACAATGGGGGCTTTTAGCAACTGAATTACTGTTTATACAGATATTATCTGTTCGGAACAAATGAAATTTAATTTACAGCTGTCCAGGCTATACCCAAAATGCTTTTAAGATCTCAAAATGCTTTTAAGCAGTCTAAGTTTATTCATGTGTTGAAACAAGAACTGGAACACTAACAAAAAAAATAGGATTATACTGAGATTAAATTAAGAGGGTTCTTAAAACAATCCACAAAACAGCCAAAAACACTGACAAACCCTGGTTTCTTGGGATTATTTCCAAGGAAAGAAAATAAAGATACTGAAATCTTGGTAGCTATTCAATAAAAAGCCAAATAATCAAATGAAATAATTAAGATAACCACAGTGTTTGAGTGTTATTCAAAACAGATGTGACTGCTCTATTTAGAGTCTCCCCACTTTTAAAGCATTTCTCCTACAATGGTAGGGAAACCTGAAAAAAATATATATTTTTACCCCTTAATCTAAAAAACATGCAATTGTTTATTGAGTCTTTTAATTTCCTCACCCCAGCAAAAGGTATATAATGAGTATGACTGCAAGAAGAACAGTAAAAGCATGCAACAGGTTATACATCTTAAGGTTCAAACCTTAAGATCACGCTGATTCTCAATTTTGAATGTTAATCAGGATCCCCTGGAGGCCTTATTAAAGCACAGGTTACTGAATCCCAGAGCTTCTAGTACATAGGCCAAAGGTGGGGCCAAGAACATGCAATTCTATGACTTTCTCTGGAAATGCAACTTGAGAAACCATATCTGTATTTGGTTTTAAAAGTCAGGATCTATGTGCAACTTGTATCTGATAAACACTTTCACTGTTGATAGAGAACTGCCTATCAACAATAGTCAGTTTAAAAACTTAGCGATATCGGGTAAAAAAAAAAGGGGGGCAAGAAGCCTCTCAAGTCAGCATGCCAAATATAAGTGGAAATATGAGTCGAAAAACAAGTGGGAGTTTTAAAATATGGCTTTTGGCCCCAGGTTCTTCCCACCCATGCAGCATTTACAAGAGTCACAGTGTCATTAAAACAAGATTTATTACCAAGGGTAATCAAAAGTCACTAGGGCCACAAGTGGCCAGTTATCTTACCACTCACTATTTTAGTTCAAAAGTCCCATAAACAGATGTCCAAGATGGTGCATTTTTGCCCCTCCAAACCTGAGGCAGGTGTTCACAAAGTCCAGTTTCTCAGCGAATTCAAACTCCAAGCTCCAATCTCTCCAACTAAAAGCTTTTCAGTCTTCTTTTTACTTCTCTCTTCAGGTTTCTGAGCTCCTCAGCTTCTCAAAGGAGTTCAAACTTTTCTAACAAATACTGATGTAAAACCAGCTTTCCAAAACCTTGTCTTTCTCCAGATAACAGTTTTCCAGCTTTCAAACAAAACAAGTCTTATTTTTTCTTTTCTTTTCCATACTTCCTCTCATTCCAGCAACACACACCTTTCTTCCACTGTTTCACAGCATCTGGCCTCAATGCTACCCACCCAGGCAGTTGCCCCTCGAGGCTTTCTCAGTCAGCACTCTGCATACCCAGCCAGACTATTGGCTCCCTTCCTTACTGGCCTGCCATTTCACAATGTCCAACCACACCCTCTCACTGGGCCCATCTTAAGAGGCATCTCGTCACCCCTGGCCCACCATTTTCCAGCATCCAACCACCCCTGCATATTGCTGACCACTCTCCCCTTCACACTTCCCATTTCTTCTCGTGCTGTCTTTCTGTCAGAACACATCTACCAGAGCAGTTGGCATGGCCCTATTTTCAACTGTGTCACAAGAAGGGGGCCCTGACTGCTCCATTCATCCATGTGACACACTATCATTAGTAAGTTTTCTAAAGAAAAAACAAATCCACTCATAACTCCTTATAAAAATTAACTGATAATGCAAAAGTTAGGAGTATACATTTGAATTTTTCCTATAGACATAAAATTAAAAAGCATACTATCTATTAAATTATCATATACACTAAAATTTTACTAAGGATTTTACTTTATATATAATTTTTCATTTAATCTTTATTGTAACTGGATGCAAACTGTTATTCTCAGTTTATAATAATAAACAACCTTAAAGAGATTAAATCACAATAAAACCCAAGCTCACACTGCTGTACATGAGGGAAATGCTAGCTGCAACCCAGGCTGACTCCAGACTTGAATTCTCACCATTTATGGTCTCCTGAGCAAATGGCACTGTGACCAATAGCAGTGAAAATTATAATTTCAAACTCTGCATCCAAAATGTGAAATAATTTATGAGATGAACACAATCACCGAATCAGAGGACACCAGAGCCACTCTACCTCAGGAGTGTGTCACAGCTGTTAGGCTTGGTTTATAGAAAGCTCACAGAGCTGATTAGTCCATAACATTTTGTAAGATTTCCTCCATTTTCACTGAAATTTTAATTTCTATATTAGATGAAACTTATCTATGAGAACAAAAATGGTGAAAGGGCAGCAATTGCAAGGAAATGTTCCAAGGAGAACTCAGCCATTTTCTAAACACATTAAAGCTGCAGTGTTTCAAGAAAAAAAACTAGGATCTGAGAAAGTGAATGTGATGCAGTGTCTAATGATCATGTTTCTCCACCCACCCTATCAGATAGGTACCCCTCCATCCTTTAAAATTAACAAAAGCTGTTTGGTCAATGGCCACAATAAGAATGTTGGAAATTGATTAACACCAGGGTCTGACAAAACAGGCTGACACCAGCTGAAATTTCCAGATACCTCCATCTCAAGATCGTACTGACCCTTGCCCCACCTCCTTTTTTTCAACTCCCTTGTGACTCTGGACAATAAATACTGCTGTTCTCTGCCAAAGAGCAGGACAGTGGTCTTTCAGACATGAGGCTGCTGCTTGCCACATTTTGTCAAAAAGTTAAACCATTTTCCTTTTCCTCAAACTCTGTTTTCCTTTATTGACTAAATGAAACCAAGACTGCGTTCAGTAACAGATGTAGCACACAAACATAGTATTCAGGGTGCAGATGTAATCAGCCTTCGAGAGACAAATAGGCATCATCAGAATGATATATCTGCATATATTATATCTGCATGTGTCTAAAGAAATAAGGTAGTCTTTGAAATGAAAACACAAAGATAAACTGATTTAGAAAGTCATGGAAATATCACTGAACTTAACTAAAGGGATTGAATTGCAAGTGAAATAAAAATAAATATTCAAAGATAACTTGGGTATTTATTGGTCAATAACACAGATTCTAACTTGGTTTTAGGCAAACAACAAAACATTACAATTGAATCTCAAATTAGAATGACAAAACAAAGTAAATTAAGTAACAAATTTCACATAATGGATTTGCAGGATAATGCAGGATAAGATTTTCAAGCCACAGGTGAAATTTTGAGGTGGCAAAACTAGGGAAAAGATGCAGATGCTACTACTCTTAGTTTCCAAGAACAGAACAAATGATCCAGAACTTTTAAGGGGCTCAAGCACAAAAGAATTGCCAAACTTAAATGTACTTGAAGATCATGAGGAATTAAATTGAACTTAACTCTTAGATATTCCAAATTTGCGATGAAATATTCTCCAAATCCAGTGCAGAGAAAGAGCAATGTACCAAAAAAAAAAAAAAGGGGGGGGGGCAATTACAAAAAGCAGGCTTGTAAAGATTTTGGATTCTTAGAATTAAAACAAAATTAGGGTTTTTTTCCCCCATTAGAGAAAAAGGGGAAAAGCGCTAAAAATGAATTTCATTGATTTATATGACACACTTAGAAAATTAGGCAAATTCAAAAATCCTGTTATGTCAAAATGAAATTACAAACCCACATTTCTAGGCACAGGAGTTTTTAAACTGTAATAAACAAAATATGCTAAAAATAGAAGAGATTTGGTACTTAAAGATGTAAGAACTTCAAGTCGGGACACTGGAGTCTGCGCCCTCCCTGGCCACATCACGAAGGCATGGTCGCTGCATCCCTCACACACTGGCTCCACTTGCCTTTCGAGGTCGGGTGGGGTGGAGCTGGGGTCAGCCCAGGGGGCTGCCGAGCTGGGCCGGCATGGTCCAGCCGCACAGTCCCCAGGGGCATGACGCCGCACGGTCCCCAGGGGTCCACACCTACCACTGCCATGACAGCAGCCGCTGCACCCAGGGCGCACCAGCCAGAGCCCACCTGATGGAGGGGATGAGGCAAGGCTGGGGTCTAGCCTGGGACGTTCCCGGATCAACCGGTGCACGGGTCTCGTGTGGGCACTGGAGCCTGCGTGCCACACCACGATGGCGTGGTCACGGCATCCCGCATGCACCCGCTCCACTAGCCTTTCAAGGTCGGGTGGGGTGGGGCTGGGGTCAGCTCGGGGAGCTGCCGGGCCTGGCCGGAGCGCAGGCCCCACTGCACATCTGAGCTCTGTGAAGAAGCAAGGAGTGGTTATGCTGGGGGCGGGGGGGGGGGGGGTCCACTCATAAGAGCCCCAACCAGGAATAAGTGTCTTAAGATAATTGCTCATCCACAGAAACCAAACGAGTGAGGTACTGGAGGAAAGTCCCTTAAAATTGTGCCACCCGGGCAGGACTCAAAGGGAACAGGGCGAGCACCACCCAGCACTGAACTGGGAGAACAAACAAAATACAATGCCTACAATGCCACTGAGGAGCTGAGAACAGAAACCTGGCACAGAGATGCTGTCAATAAGGGCACTGCACACCCTCTTGGCTTAGAGGGAAGATACCGCCAAAAGCCGGGCACGGTGGCTCGTGCCTGTAAGCTTCAGCCTATGAAGTGGCTGGGGCTAGGGATCGCGGTCTGAGTCCTGCTTAGGACAACACAGCGAGATCTAGTCCCAAGAAATAGCTGGGCGTGGTGGTGTGCACCTGTAATCCCAGCTACCTAGGAAGCTGAGACGGGGGTTTGCGTGAGCCTGCGGTTCCACCGGCAACGGTAGCCTGCGGTTCCACGAGCAAAAATAGCGAGACCTGGTCTCAAAAAATTAAAAATAAATAAATAAAAGAGGCTTACCGAATGGCAGTGGCCCCACAGCAAAGCCCCAACAGAGGAGACCTACCATCAGCTGATGGATGTCCCTTCGAAGATCTGCTCTTCCAAAACATTCGCCTGGGAGTCATGACCCCAAAGCCAAAGACCCGAAGCATGACTGAAGGAGCAACAAAATGTTGCAGAAACTACGGAGATGAGATCCACCAAGAAACAAGAAACAGTCATACAAGCCAAAGGTGCTCCAATCAGCCTACGAAGGCAAAAGCAGTACCAGAAAGACAAACAGCAGCTCTACCAAGTCCCGGGAATCGCACCCTCACCAAGGATGAGGAAATGGATTCAGAAAAGGAAAAAAAAAAAAAGACTAAAGGACTAAACATAGACAAACAACAAAAAGAAAGGAGGCAAAGTGACCAGGGGAGATGTCGTGGGGTGGGGTATTCCCATGGGGATCAGCAATTACACAATCATATATTGTAAAAAAATCCAAAAATTAAATTTTAAAAATTAAAAAAAAATAAAAATAAAAAATAAAGTGACACTGTTCCTACCTTGGTTCCCAGTTGCCCTTGTTCAGAAAGTCAAGTATGAAATACCACCCTTAAAAAAAAAAAAAGAACTTCAAGTCAATGATCCAGGTCTAGTCTATGAATATGAATATTGAATACATATAATTAAAAGTATGATTAAAAAAACTCTTGTTAGAATTCCATAAAATTACTGATTACCTTAAAATTTTCTGATATTAATGACAACTAAACCTAGGAGTCTAAACATAGTAGTAACAACTTGCTATCCCAAAATGAGAAGCTAAAGTGTTTGTCACAATCGCCTAGAGGTGTTTTACTTACAGGGAGATGAAATGAAATGTACTTTTCCCTATTGCTCCCACCAAGTACAAGTAAAATCCATGTGTTATATTTAAGACAAAATATGAAAGTTAAAGAGAAGACAGAAAATTGGTCAAGACCTCAGAACCTAAGAAAAGCAAAAGAGTTATGTATCCTAGATTGTTACCTCAGATAGAACAATATAAGCTATACCTGATTGGAATGATTTAAATGATATTTTGAACTTTTGATCTGAAATTTAAATAACAATTTGAACTCTGAATGGATGAGTGAGACTTCTGAGTATGATGGAATGGAGTGAATGTATTTGGAGTATAAAACATTGTTATGGGGTAAGGGGAAGGAGACTTTTTACTAAAAATTCTTTTGCCAGCTTTTCCTAAACCAGAGAAAAATCTAACTCTTTATCTGCTACAAAACGGGGCAAAGGCCCTTATCAATCCTTAAGCTTCCACACACTAGTAACCTTTGTCATTCAGATACCTGCTACTTTTCTGTCCACCTGAGGGTCTCTCCCAAACTGAAGGAAAAAAAACACTTTTAAAATGGATTCTTTGCCACCTACATCCTTGCTATGGGATTCCAAAGCCAGATCAAACTCTTAAAGTGATCAAACTATTACTAAACAAGAAAGTGATTACTTAAACATGTACTAAACATGTGAAACCCTGGTTACCTCATTACATGTGCTACAAAATAGACATGAGAAATACATGTCTCCATCCATGTCCAAACTGTCTCTTTAGTCTCTGGTCACCTTATCACATGTCCAATTACAGTGCACAAGCTCATGTTCTAAAATGGCATCTTTCTTTTTCTCCTTTGGTATCTGTTCTGGCTTCTTCCAAACATGTGATCCAAGACGTGATGTTCTTTTTTTCAGTGTCCCTCTCAACTTCAGGCAGTAGAAAAACTCCAAGATAAAGGAACCAACATCAGTTCCATCTTCTCAGACCACGCTCACAGTCTCTCCAAAAGCATCTGAGTCAAACTAGCTAAAACAAGCTCCAACACAAAGTTCAATTCCCCAAACTCTTTAGATTCCTTCAGCACACACATCATCAGCTTGTGCATGCTAAGAACATGAGTTTACCAGCCCAGGCCAAAGGTCATGGACCCCAGGTCACCTCAGCATTATTACTGGGCCTCCATTCTCCTCCAAAAATGGCTGAACTCTCTTCTCATCCAAATTTCTTTTATCTTTCCTTCTTGTTTTTCCTACTCTGCCAGGAGTGAACCCTGTCAATCATTTCACACATCACAAAAGTGTTTTTCTTTCTCCTTCCCTTCTATACTTCTGAAAGAAAACAATGAATTCAAACAAAGGGTCAACCTATGCTTTTCTCATGTAGACCTGAAACAATCAGGTCAGCAAGTCAAATCTCCATAATGCCAGTTCCTTCCTGAAATTTACAATTCTAAAGCAAAAGGGAAGTAACTCATATTTCCTAGCTACAAAATGTTATTTATCAATGCATAACATCACTATGATTTTTTATTTTTCTATTTATTAAAATTAAATTATTTTAATTTCTTACATAGGTGAATGGTTACTAGGAAGACTTCCCTTCCCCCCTCAACACTTCTTGTGTTCACTCAGTCTCCCATCTCATTATACTTTGTTGTTTGGTCTATGTTGAGTTCATTGGTCTCTTACTGTGGCTGTGTCCATTTTTGGATGAGGTATTGCATTCCTGAGAAATGATATATTGTGCTTGATGGTCTATAATCTTAGCTTTGCATTGGGGAGCCAGTCCATGCTCATTTGGGGTTTGTCAGTATCTTCCTATTGCTGGCTGCCCTCTCCATTCTGATCTTGCCAATCCTCTGCCTCTACACCTCATACCTCTGACTTCTGGCTTAGAAGATCCTTTCCCCCAGCCATTGTCAGTAAAGAGGTTTCTCAGTGTGGGCAGGCATCCACTGATGGACCTTTCCATATGTTTGCAGGTTTGCTGTGAAGCCAATGCCCTGACTCTATGGTCTTCCTCTCCCAAGGTTTGGGGAGGTCACCATGTTTTCTTGGGTGGCAAGTTCCATAACTGGGTTTTGATTCACCCACTCCCAGTGAAGCCACAGGTGCAGTTCTGGAATGGTGAACGATGGTTCTTTACCATGGTTGCTTCACCATTCCAGTATGTACTGTCTTTCTGAATTATCCTTGTCCTATGTCCCACACATGTGTATAGGTAGGTCCTTTATCTGGTCCCTCATCCATTCTATGTTGCTGTGTGCCATGTGTGTGCTGTTATTATTCCTCCTGAGATCTAAGTGGAGTGAAAGTGAAACAGCAAAGGTGTCACCCCCCCCACCATCCCTGGCTATTCCGGGATCCTGGTCCAGTCTGGGGCTCCCAGCCAGCCCCTTGCCCATCAGGCTCGATAGCAGAGGGGTCCAGTGGGAGCTGGATGGGTGCTGGGTGGATGCAGCTGCCAGCCTAGGCACACTAGCAGCTGCAGGCACATAGAAAATCAGCTACATTAATAGTAGATACCCTCCAACAACATGAGATGGATTTAAGAAGGACAGAGAACTGACTGTGGTAGAATAAAAGACATGAGGGACTTTTCAAGCTTGATTAAGAATTCTGAAATGGAGAAATTAGCCTAGATTACCTGGGTGGGTGCAATATAACCATAGGATGCTTGTAAATATATAATAATAAGATCAGATATAACAATAAAAACAGAAAGCTAGAGACAGATGTAGAGACTACACTGCTGACTTTGAAGACAAGTCACACAGTAGGTTTCTTAAAGTTAAAAATGCAAGGAAACACAATTTTTCCTAAGAACCTTTAGGGGAAAAAATGCAAACCTCACTTTTTAACATAGCAAAACATATTTTAAGTTTCTGACTTTCAGAATTACAAGACAATACATGTGTGTTGCTTGATTTCAGTAAGTTTGTGGTAATTACTGCAGTAATAGGAAACTAAAACAAGAATGTAGTATGCAAAAATATGGATAAATATATCAGACTTTCCTTCTCAAAAGTTCTAAACTATGTTTGATGATTGAAACAAAAACTAAATCTGTCTTTTGTGTTTCTAAATGTATGTAAAGGAAAACAGAATAATTATAAACAAGGATAAAAGTTGTAAATGGACGATGTCTATACTGCATATAAACTGGTAAATAATAATACCAGTAGATAACTAATAACTAAAGTTATGTTTATATAATTTTAAAACTAGAGCATTCTTAAAAGAACTATAAAAATACACTAAAAAATTATGAGCAGGAAAACTGCTCACAACACAGGGACCTGGAGTTGTGCACAGGGCTTACTCCTGTTGCCAAGGTAAACCACCTGTGGGCTGGGGAGGGCCCTATATTTGGACAGAGTTTACCAAAGACTGAAGTTTAACACCAGAAACTCCAGCAGGAAAAACTGCTCATAGCACAGAGACCTGGAAGCGCCAGTGCCGTGTGCATACTAGTACCTTGGTGTGCAAACTAGTGTCCTTGGGTACCAAGGACAGTGACTACCCAAGTCTGTCAAGACGCCCCAACCAAATGGTTTATACAACAAACCCTAGAAACATCACTAAATAAAGACACATGCTCAGGGGCACTGAAAACCATTTAAAACCTATCTTTAAAACCTATCTATCAATCTAAAAGAAGGGAAAGAATGAAAAAAAAAAAAAAGATAGACAACACAATAGAAACCATATATATGCACCACATACACTGACTGAAAACAAACTTGTCCCCCAAAATAGCCAATGGAAACAAAATATATACACTTCAGCAACAAAAGCACAGAGGCAAAAATAACCTCAACTTAGTTGACTTCACCATGCTATCTAATTTTAAAACAGTAAATCAATATGTATAGAAAGTCCAAGGGGAAATACAGGAAGGAGGAAGAAAACAAATACTCAAGCAAGCCCTAAGAAGAATAACTCATCACCAAAGGATCAACAATCTGCAGAAACCAACATGGAGGACATGGAAGAAATGTTATCTATGTCAGACAAAGAATTCAGAATCTATTTTTTAAAAGCATTAAAAGAGGTAAGGGAAGATGGAGAAAAAAGGGAAAGCAAGAGGTCAGAAACCTTCAATGAGCTAAGAGAAGTAGAAAAATATAAAAAAGAATGTAGCAAAACGAACAATATCATTTATGAACAGAAGAATGAGATTTAATCCCTAAATAAGAAGCTGACCAAGATACAGTTTCTAAGAGGAGCAATAGAAGAGCTCAAAAATGCAGGGGAAAGCAGATTAGAAGAAATAGAAGAATGAATTAGCACTCTAGAGGACACAGAAGTAGAGAGAACAAAGAAAGAGAAAGAGAGAAAAACAAAATAAGGCAGAAGAAAAAATCAGATCTGTCAGATACCCTAAAGAAAACAAATATAAGAGTAATTGGAATCCCAGAAGGAGAAGAGAAAGATATAGGATCTGAAAGGCTTTTCAATGAAATAATGGAGGAGAATTTCCCAAATCTGAAGAAAGAAATGAAAATAGACATACAGGAAGCAAAAAGAACACCAAACTGCTTTAATGAAAGAAAAAACACAGCAAGACACATCATAGTAAAATTCTCAAGAGCCATATATAAAGAAAAAATTATGAAATTAACAAGAGATAGGAAACAGATAACCTACAAAGGAAAACCCATTAGACTGACTTCAGATTTCTGAGAAGAGACATTCCAAGCAAGGAGAGAATGGGGCCTTATCTTCAAAACACTCCAAGACAAAAAGTGTCAGCTAAGAATACTCTACCTAGCAAAACTGTCCTTCCTTTATGAAGGAATAATTCGAACCTTCTCAAAGCCTCCAGAAATTTACTAACACTAAACCCCCACTCCAAGAACTTCTGCAAGAAGCTCTAAAACCGAAACCCACAGAAGAATAAAAAGAACGAATAATTAAACAAGAAGAAGAGACTAAAACAACCCCAAATGGCCACCAGGAACCCAATGTTAGAACCTCAAACATCAATAATTATTCTAATTGTCAATGGGCTAACCTTATCAATCAAAAGACACAGAGTTACAGACTGGATTAAAAGAGAGAACCCAACATTCTGCTGCCTCCAAGAAACACATCTGATTCCAAAAGATAAACACAGATTGAAGGTAAAAGGATAGAAAACAATTTTACAAGTAAATGCCCCCCACCCCCAAAAGGTAGCCATTCTTATAGCAGACAAGGCAGATCTCAAAATTTAAAAAAGTGACAAAGGATAAAAGTAGTTCACTACCTTATGATTCAAGGGTCAACCCACCAAAAAGGCATAACAATTATCAACATATACTCACCAAATGAGGGTGCACCAAGATTCATAAGACAGCTACTAAGAGAACTGAAAACAAATATTGGTGAAAACACATACATAGCAGGAGACTTCAACACCCCACTCTCAACAAAGGACAGATCAAAAAAACAAAAGCTACACAAGGACACAAAAGCCTTAAAAGAAGACCTAGACAAAATGGACCTAATAGATATCTACAGGACACTATATCCACAAGGAAAGACTACACCTTCTTCCCAAACATACCTGGATCATTCTCTAAAATTGATCATATGTTAGGTGACAAGGCAAACTTGAATAAATACACAAAGATTAAAATAATACCAACTTTCTTCTCAGATCATAAAGGCATAAAACTAGAAATCAACTATGATAAAGAAAGCAAGAAGAGCATCCAACACTTGGTGACTGAACATGTTACTAATGGAAGAATGGGTAATTGAAGAAATTAAAGAAGAAATTAAAACTTACTTCGAAACAAACAACAAAGAAGACACAGCATTCCAAAATGTCTGGGATGCAGCAAAAGCCTACCTAAGAGGAAGATTCATAGCAAAACAGACCCATATCAAAAAGCAAGAAAATAACCAAAGATATAACCTTATCTCCCAAACAAAAAAATTAGAAAAAGAGCAAAAAAAATCCAAAACCCAGAAGAAGACAAGAAATAATAAGAATAAAGGAAGAAATAACCTAGAAACCAAAAAAGACTATCCAGAAGATCAACAAAAAAACAAAAGCTGGTTCTTTGAAGAAATTGATAAAATTGATAAGCCCCTTGCAAAGCTCACAAAGGAGAGAGAAAATTCAAATAAACAGGATCACATATGCGAGAGGAGAAATTACAACAGATCAAATGAAATCCAAATAATAAGAGATTACTATGAACAACTATATAGAAATAAATACAACAAGTTGGATGACATGGACGGATTCTTAGAAAAACACAACTACCCAAAATTGAGCAAAGAAGATATAGTAACTTAAACAATCCAATTACAATCAGCTAAATAAGAAGCAGTCATCAAAACTCTCCAAAAAATAAGAGTCCAAGATGTGATGGCTTTACAAAAGAATTTTACCAGACATTCAAAGATCAAATAATGCCTGCACTACTAAAACTTTTTCAAAACATTGAGAAAGAAGAAAAAGAGATGACAGAAAAAAACTAAAAGTCCAACTGAATGGAAAAAATATTTGCCCTCTACAAGAGTGATAAGGGTTTAATAATGAAGATCCACAAGGAACTCACACAATTAAACAAAAGCAAAACAAGAAGCCCAATTATAAAATGGGGAGAAGAAAAAAAACTTCTCCAAAGATGAAATACAAATGGCCAACAGGCACACGAAAAATTACTCAGCGTCACTAGCAATAAGGGAAATGCAAATCAAAACCACAATGAGATACCACCTTACACCAGTAAGAATGGCCCATATATCCATAAAACAGGCAACAACAAGTGCTGGCGTGAATGTGGGGAGAAGGGGACACTCTTACACTGCTAGTAGGACTGTAAACTCGCCCAACCTTTATGGAAAGCTGTGTGGAGGACCCTCAAATTAATGAAAATGGAACTACCATATGACCCAGCAATTGCTCTCTTGGGAATCTACCCAAAGGAGACTTCAATGTGGGTACAAAGGGACACCTGTGCTCAGATGTTTACTGCAGCACTATTTATAATTAAAAGGACATGGAAACAACTGAAATGTCCAAAAACAGATGACTATTAAAAAAATGTGGTACACAAATGGTTTCACTAATATATGGACAACCAAATGAAAGTACACAACTGCGGGAGGGGACCAGCTGTAGTGGCCAGGGAGGGAAGGTGTTGGGGGACCTCCAGGGACCTCAATGAAGTGATTGATGTGAAATATATATATGTATAAATTAAAATAAAATAAATTTTTAAATGTGGTCTATATACACAATGGAATATTACCCATTAACTAAAAATGACAAATTGGACAATTTTATGATAACATGGATGACTTAGAAGAATTCATATTAGCAGAAACAAACAAAAATAAAAAGACAGAAACCAAATGGTTTTTCAACTATATGGGACATGAGAA
Source organism: Uropsilus gracilis (assembly GCA_004024945.1). NCBI lineage: Eukaryota > Metazoa > Chordata > Mammalia > Eulipotyphla > Talpidae > Uropsilus > Uropsilus gracilis. The sequence goes on along the minus strand of PVHY01003590.1, from coordinate 58,875 downwards.
AGATAAACAAAAAGCCATGAAGAAAAAAAGTCAAAACAAGCCGACAACCAAATTGAAGTACACAAATTGGGGTGGGGAGTGGGACAGGGTGGGAATTGTCAGGGAGGGGGAGTGAACCCCAGAGATCACAGAGATGTGAAATTTATATATAAATAATTTTTTTAAATACACTAAAAATTATAGATAAGTCAAAATGGAATTTGAAAAGATAAACACATGGATAACCATATCTTTACTTCCATGTAACCATCAGGAAGCATGAAGTAGAACAAAAGAGAGACAGGAAACAAAAATAAAATATCAAATTTGAACCTTAATATATCAATGATTAAAATAAATGTAAATGGTCCAAAAATAGCAATTAAAAGAGAAACTAGCAAAATGGTAAAAAATTATAACCCAATTATAAGTTGTAAATTTCTGCAGAAATTCATTTCAAGTATAATTATATAGGCACATTTAATGTAAAGGAACCAAAAAATATATATCATGAAGCAGTTAATCTAAAGAAAGTACAGTGACTATAAAAATATCAAAGAAAACTTTAGAGCAAAGAAAAATTATGAAAGGTAGAGATACTATATAATGATTATGTCTGATTCCATAAAGGCATAGCAATGTGTAATTGGAAAAAGAGCAAGGGATTGTCAGGAAAGCTGTTACTTTGAAATTGTCATTCCCAAGCCCATTTGGGGAACTGCAAAAATCTGCCACAGAAAGAATGGTGATCCATAGCCAGAAACGTGACAGCAGCTTAAACAGTTTTGTTCAGGAAAGCCACAGCCAGTTTGTGGTAAGTGTACTACTGCCTGGTGCATTGTAGTGTCAATTAGATATACATTCCTGAGGGATTTTTGAGTGTGACTTTTTTTTCACTTTTTTTTTCCCTTCTCATTACATCAGGTATATTGTCTTATAGATTGTGGTAATGTAGCCAAGTATAAAAAACTAAAGAATGTTTCCATTTAAACAAAACAAAAGGCTTCAAATAAGCATTGTAACTAAAGGCGCTCCATATTTCCTCCCTAAAGTTAGACATTTAAGATTACCCACTCTTACAACTTTTCTTCATCAGAGAAATGTAACATCAAATTGTTGTTGAGGAAATAAAAGTCATACAAGTTGGAAAGGGTAAAATAAAACTGCCTATTTGCAGGTGACATGATGACCTATATAAAAAAATCCAAAGCATCTACCAACTCCCCCCACTAAAAAAAAAAACCACAAACTGCTAGAATCAATGAGTTTAATAAAATCACAGGATAAAAGATAAATACAGAAAAGTATGTAGCATGCCTGTATGCTAGTAATGAACTTGAGGACAATAAAATTATAGTATACTACTTATAATCACAAAAACATAAGTATAAATCTAACATGAGTAGACTTGTATGATGAAAACTGAGTGATAATGAAAGAGCTCAGTAATATGTACATGAATTGATGCAAAGTATTTTCATGAATGAAAATATTCAGAATTATGAAGAGGTCAGTTTCCCTCAATTTAATATACAAAATCTATCAAAATCTCAGTTGCTATTTTACAGACAAAGATTATTCTAATAGTTACAAGGGAAGGCCAAAAGACCTAGAATTATTAAAATATTGAATAAAAGAATAAAGTGCAAGAAACCATGTAACCAATTTCAAGAGTTATATAGCTACAGTAATCCAGATCATGGTATTGTCAAAGGGATAGACATAGATAAATGGAACAAAATAGGAAACCCAGAAATAGACCCACACAAGTATATCCAGCTGTTGACAAAAATGCTAGAAAAATTCAATAGACTAAAGACAGCCTTTTAAACAATGAGGCATCCATAGGCAAAAAAAAAAAAAAAAAAAAAAAACTTGACCTTAGATTCACATTCCTTCTACAAAAACTCACACAAAATGGATCACATAGATAAATGAAAAAGATACAACTATACAATGTTTAGAGAAGTGAAAGTTAAGAGAAATGTATGAGATCTAGTGCCAGGCAGAGTTCTTACATCTAACAACAAAAGCCCATTCACAAAAGAAAATGTTGACAAGTCTGAGTTCATCAAAATTATAAACATTAGTTTTGTGGAAAGACGGTAAGAAAACAATGTTACAGTTTGGGAGTCAATATGAGCAAACCACATACATGACAAAAGACATCTCTAAAATATAAAGAACTTCCAAAACTCACCTTGAGAAAAATACAAAGAACTCTCACAAAAGAAATTTGCAGATTAACACATAAGCTTATGAAAAGATACTCCAAATCGTGTCATGTGTCATAAAGAGAATGCAAGTCAAAATAGTAATAGGATACAACTAAACACTATTAGAATGGTCAGTAACCAGAACACAGACAACAGATGCTGGCAAGCAGGTGCAGCAAAAGGAAGGCCCAATCATTGATGATGGGGAAAAATGCAATATAGCCATATTGAAAGACAGTTTGGTGTTTCCTACAAAGTTAAACATATTTTGCCAGATGGTCTAGCAAGGATGCTACTTAGTATTGAATAGCATTCAGTGCTAAGTAGGAATGAGCCATAAAGGAATCTCAACAGGAGGTGGAATCTTTCCCTAAGTTTTCCTAAGAAACCAATATGAAATGGTTACAAACTGCATGATTTCAGTTACATAGCATTCTGGGAAAGGCAAAGCTATGGACAATGAAAGTATGAGTAGTTGCAAATGTTTGGGTGTGATTTGGGAATGGATAGAGTACTGAGAACTTGGGGGCAGTGAAAAACTAAATGATATCATGATGGATACATGCCATTATACATTTTCCCAAACCTGTAGAATGTACAAAACCAAAGGTGAATCACAATGCAAACCCTGAGTTTGGATGACTGATGTTTCAGTTGTGCCCTCATAAAATGCAACAATATACCACTGTCTTGTAGATACTGAAGATGGGGAAGCTCTGCATATGTGAGGACAGGTGGAGTATCTGCACCTTCCCCTCAATTATTCTGTGAACCTTAAACAGCTCAAAAAAATTGTTTAAAACCATGGAAAATGCGAAAAGACTTGAAAGATTCTACCAAAGAGGAAGTATAGATGACAAACAGATGCAAAGAGGTTCAACATCTTTTTGTAAGGTAAATGAGGTGTCACTAAACAACTATGATAATGACTAAAAGAAAAAAAATAGTGACAATATCTTTTGCTGGCAATGATACAGAGACTCCAGATTCCCTCATACATTGTTGGTGGTAATATATAAAATAGTACAGTCAACTTGAAAAAGTTTGATAACTTCTTATCAAAAAATTAAACTATCAACAACCATACTGCATAGCAATTCCACTCACGGGCATTCATTTCAGAAAAATAAAAACTTTACTTCACACTAAAATTTAACACTCATTTTTATAGCAGTTTTATTCATAATAATTTAAAACTGACATTAATCCAGATGCCCTTCAATGGGTGAATGATTGAGTAAACTGTGATGTTTACTCAATCCAGGTTGGGAATATTTCCCAGTCATAACCATGAACAAACTATGGTACTTGCGACAACTTGGAGCAGAATCATGCTGAAGTTTTATAAAAAGTCTCATTCAAAAGGATACATTCTGTGTGACTCCTTTATATAGTAAGCTTGAATGCTAAAATTATAGGTAGGGAAAACATGAGATTTAGGAGAGGGTAGGTGTGGCTGTGAAAGGATCATTTGAAAAATCTGTGGCACTAGCCAGAGTCTGAGCCATCACTCTATCCATGTCAAGTGTGATGTTATACTAAAGATTTGCAAGATGTTATTGTTGAGGAAAGGATAGAGGTAGCTGTCTGTGTGTTATTTCTAACAATTTTATGTCTATCTAAAATCAATTTAATTTTAATTAATTCAATTAATTGATTTGATTAATCTCTTTTGCAAATAAAAATTTCCAGGAGAGTTTTGCTGCAAATGCTGACTAGATAACATAACAGAAAATGATGTTGCTACTATCCATATTTCCATAAATCTTTGCCTGCTCCTCAAAAGGAAAAAATAAAATTACATCTCTCACATCTCTTTCAGACATGGGTAATGAGGAGAGACAAGGTATTTTAATCTTGTCAAGCATTTAGGTATAATTAGAGTCAGGCTACTTTATGAAATGGAATGTCAGTTTGATCTAAAAGAACAAGGTCTATATAGAGAAATGCATCAGTCAGGGCAGACAAAAACGCTAAACGGGAATGTTAGATTATGCTCAGAATTGCAACAGTATTTAATAGTTTACACATTACCTAAACTGTATGACTATTTTCTACTTTGGGTTAGCTTTTGACTGGAATTACTAAGTTCAGAAAACAATTTAAGATCAAAAAAATGATGGGTAATATACTAGACTTCTGAATATTAACAGGAATCAGATTTCTCCCTTCTCAGACCAGAAGTCTGATTGGCAGCATTAATCAAAAGGAAATATACTGAGCTAGGGAAGAGAAATATGTTGTAGTAAGTAATGAATAGATAAAATATAGTTTAGTAGAGTTTTTTAAAAAGAAATGGTATAGTTATAAGACAATGTCTATCTGGAAATAGATGGCATGTTTCTTTGAGAAAATTACATCAGTAGAATCAGATAGGTCTTTTTAGCTCTCAAGAACTTGTCTTAAAACTAAAACAAAAAAACTTTAGATTCTGACTGCAGAATTGAGGTGACCAGAGGGATAAAAGCAGGGAGATCAGTGACCTATGGTAGCGGACTACATGTCCTTTGGTGGTGGGTGTGGTATGGTATATATATCCAAAGAGGTGTGATCTACACTTCTAAATTAAATACAAGTTGCAAACCAATGTTTCCTTAATAAAAATGTAATTGAAAGGGAAAAAAAACATGCCTGCACAAATATAACATAAGGTGAATTAGGTATAATAAAAAGGGAATCTTCAGCTTTGATATCTGTATGCTCTCAAGTAGAAAGAAGGAACTAGGGACAAGATAAAAACAAAGGACAGCTACCAAATTCTTATGAGAAATAGTGTATTACAGCTTTGAAATTTCAAAAGAATGGATTGTACAACTGAATCTTGCAAATATGGAGGGTATGCTGTCAGTCACTCATTAGATAGCCTGTAAACAGCATAAATAAACCAAGAGTTTACGACTCAAAAAGATTTTCAACTCATTTACAACCCAGAGATGGCACAGCCAGCTCTCCCGGCAGTTTTCAAAGGCTGAGTTGCTCTTTGTTAATATTGGAAAGGTGTACCTGGACAAGAAAGCAGCACAGGGACAGAGAGCAGAGGGTAGTGCTCAACTCTTTTCATTCCAAAGAACTCTAAGAAGATATGCAGCACACTGAGGTACGTTGGAAGGAAAGGAAATGAGGGGGGGCACTATATAAGAGCTAATTATTTAAGAAAAAGGGAATGCCTTGTTAATTAAGAGAAATATAGTTAGGGAAGATATTCAATAAAAAATTTTATAAAAACTCCCAGTTAAAATGGTTCAACATCTTTAATGAAGTCAATTTAAGCTTTGAAAAAATTGAGTTAACAAAGTATTTGCCTGGTCATAGCATGAATGGCTTTATTCAATTCCTCTTCAAGATACTTTAATGATGATCTGCATAAATTTTTGATGAGTACTATCAGTAAGAAACTTTATTCTTACTAAAAGATGATTTCCTAAAATGTAAATCCTTTTATGCAACAATTCAAAAATGTACAGCACTTGAAATTATATTTAAAGAATTTAAGAGTTCTTCCATCAACAGAATGTAATTGTACAATTTCTTATAATAACAGAGATTTTGGATCCAATTGAGCTTCTCACATCAAACATTTGAAAATAGAGATGAAACCCTAAATTGTTGAACATGTATATTAGCAGAACAGAAACATGCAGCTAGTTTGGACACAAGTAAAAGAGCTTATACATAAAATATGGTCGAAATATCTCACAGTTGATGAAAAAGAGTTTGCAGATTCCTCTCTAGGTGTGCAGTCACAAGAAACCTCATCCAACTTCATAGTTCTATTCCTACCACCCAGTGGCATCACCTTAACTTGCATCCTTGACCAGTACTCTCAGAGCATGAGACATGCAGTAATGCATGGACTTCTTATAAATGAAGGGCAGCAGAATGCCCCACAGGTTGTTGGGGTGGTAGGTTAAAGAGGCAGGCATGCCGCACAATAGCAGTCAGGCCAGATGAGTACCTGAAGTCCTTCACCATGCCCAGATGGAATGTACCTATCCCATGTCACCTATGGAATGTACTTCTTGAATGTGCATCTTCACCCTTAGAGAAGCTCTAGTCAAGACTTTCCCTTCCTGAGATACTTGCTTGGAAGTTCTTAGCCATTCCAACCTTCCTTAGGAGCTGATAAAATTAATATCCTAGCATGTATAACCAACCTTAAGTTCTAGAACAGGCAGGAGAGCTGCTTCTCCCCAGTATAGAAATTGCACTGATTCTTTTCCATGATTTATTTATTTTTTTATATATGTGTTTCACATCTTTGTATTCCCCGGGGACCACCCACCACCTACCCTCCCTGAACACTCCCTCCCATCTCCACCCCTCCTAAACCCCCACATACTTATCCATTTTATGGAATTTTCATGTACATGTCTATGGCCTAAATAGTCAACTGGAATAAACTTTATAATAATTTTTTAAAAGTTCTAGAATAGGGAGTAAGCACAATCATTTTAAATAGGCATGCTATTTAAACTATTCTTTGCTTAACAGTAACCTTTTGATGTTACTTTTCTTATGTCTAAATTGGAAAAGGGCAACTGATTTGAATGGTTTTTAGTTATGAATGTCCTGTTATGACATGTTATGAATGTCCTGTGAGCTTCCAAACCTGAGTGAGAAATACAGAAAGACCTCCCAGTTCTTCTCCTTAGTACAGCATTCCTTTACTCATTCCTTTCAACTTACTTACAATATGCCAGGAAAGATTTTAGGCACTAGAAATAAAGTAATAAACAAAAGAGACACATTTCCTCATATAGCTTACTTTGAGAAGGAGATATTCATTTCTTAAGCAGCACTAGAGAGATGGCATACTACTGATTTACGTGTGTACTGAAAAAAAAATACAGATCTACAAACCTGGAGCACAGGTAAACTGGGGTGGGGGAAGTCTGCAATTTTAAATACAGTGGTCAGAAAAGGCCTCATTGGGGTGATATTCGAGCAAAAGCTTGTAGGACATGAGGAAGCCAGCTGCATAATTATCCATCAGATCACAGAGAAGGTAAGCATAAAAGCTCTGAAGTAATGGAACAGTAGTGAAATATTGGTGAAAGATGAGACAAATAGATCTATGGAACAGAATAGAAATTTCAGAAATATATTGTTATAAGGTCTGATCTTTGGCAAAGTAGTAAAAGCCATCTAATGAAGTACGGATAGTCTCTTCAACAAATAGTACTGGACTAGACAGACACAAACATATAAAGTGAACCTAGATACAGACCTTATGCCCTTCACAAGAATTAGCTCCAAGATGATCATAAATCTACATGCAAAAATTGCAAAAGTCAGAGAGAATATTATAAGAGAAAATCTTGGTAACCCAGGATATGGCAATGATTTTCTGGCTACCAAAGACATGACCATGCAGAAACAATTTAAAAATTACCAGTCTTCATTAAGATTTTCATTGTGTGAAAAATGTAGTAATAGCATTACAAAGCAAACTATAGATTAGAAGGATGCATTTACAAAAGCTTAAAAAATACAAAGGACTCTTATGAGTCAACAGTTATAAGACCAAACCTATGAAAAGATGTTCTACATTACATTTCCTGTGGGAAATGCAAATTAAAGTAACAATAGGTCTACACACCTCTTAGAAGGACTAAAAATGAGAATACTGTCACATTAGATGCTGGCAAGCCTGTGAAATCCTGCAAAAGGGCAGGGTATTCATTTCCTATGCTATCACAAACTACCACAAACTTGACAGTTAACAGAAATGTATTCCCTCACAGCTATGGAGATCAGAGATCAGTAATCCGTTTCCTCCTTAAAAAGAGGTGCCTGAAGGGAGTGTGCCCTCTGGAGGCCTAAAGAAGATTGCTTTGCATTGCTTTTCTCCACTTTTGGAGGCTGTCCTCCTTGGGCTCACTGGCTCTGATGCACATCACCTTTCTTCTCCGGTTTCCAGCATCACTTTACCTTTATTGTCTCAGACCTCTCTCTGTCTTCCTATTATAAGGGCACTTCTGATTGCATTTAGAGTCCACACAGATAATACAGGATAATCTCTCCCACTTGAAATTCTTCATACCTACAAAGTCTCCTTTGCCATAAAAGGTAAAGGATTTATAGCTTCCAAAGATTCGGACTTGGATGTCTTTAGGTGCCATTATTTAGCCAACCACAGTCCAAACTGATTGTTCATCACTAAACCCCCAACAGCTAGCACTGTATTTTTCTATCACATAATAAGTCTGACTCAGTTAGCATTTTTGAATTAATGAATTTGGTGAGAATTTCTCACCTGAATACTGCTTTTATCTTTCTCTTACATATAATGAAACAAAAGCCATTACCTTCAATCAATTTATTGTTGATAAAACAAAATGTTTCATTTCAGTCAGTGGACTTATTCTTCTAGTTTCACATTTGATAATTTGTTAAACTGAGGGGGCAAAAAAGCCCCCTTGCTCAGGTTATTGAGCTGAAATACAGAAAAGGCCACTGGAGTAATTATCAAATTTAAATCTTACTATAAACTTCTAATTGCCTCCCCAAAACTCAAATAATAAATCCTTCTGGGAGGAACAGTGCTTTCTGAGAGAATGTTAATGAGGGCCAGTATGGGGGATTTAGTTATCAGGGTGAGTGAGGTCTGCGGAGTACAGGTCCCTAGGACATATACCAGACTTGATATTCTCAGCTTTATCATCCAAGAGAACCTCCTTTCTAATTATGTCCAAACAAAGTTCCTCACATAAGGCAACTCATTTAAAAGTTTAAATTTGTGAGAAAAGTATATAAGGTATATATATTAAAATAGAGCTAAGTGATTGATTTTTTAAATTTATTTTTATTTTTCTTATTGTTTGCTTACATTGCTCATGTTTGTAGGCATGATCCTCCTTCCTCTTCTCTCCTCCCCTTCCCTTGCCCCCCCCCTCCTCTGGCCACTCCAGATCCTTTCTCATTTTCTGTTTTTGGTTGATGATTGACCCATTGGTCTCTGTGTTCTTTTCTGAAGCAGTGTCCTCCTGGGTGAAGTCCCGCATTCCTGGGGGACTACAGACCAGGCTGATGAGACCAGGCTGATCAGATGTTCATAAATAACCTTAGGGCAGGTGACCCTTCTGAGTATGTCGGTGAGCTTCCTGTCAGTCTGGTATGTGGCGTGGCTCTCATTTCTTCATTGGTGGAGGACACCGTCTCTTTTTCTCAGGACCCTTACTATCTCTGGTTTCACTGTCTCCTTGTTCTTATTGGTTGTCTCACCCATTCATTCCATTGTTTGCCCCTCAGTGCTGCTTTGTTGCTACTGCTGACCTTGTAGCTCTGGTAATTGGCTTTGAGAAACCAATTCCTAGACATTGACCATGGGGGATTTGCCTGGTGGGGAGAGACCTCAGCCAGTGGTCTACTCTTGCTTCACACTTCTCTGTGGGCCACTGACACTTCTTTGTGGCTTTACTCCCCCCTTAAGATGGGGGAGCTCCTTGCTTTTGTTGAAAGTGTCTCTGGATGGGGAGATTAGCCCCAGCTCCAGAAATGCTGTCAGTGTTACTTGGTGATATGTCCATGACTCTCATCCAACATAGTCTTGGTGTCTTGGACTTCCAACCATACTCTTTTTGGGCAGGTGATGGGTGTGTTCAGGACCTTCATTCCTCTGCCTCTTCCAGTATGTCTGTATCTGGGTTGTTATCCATTCCTCAGCTTGAATGAGAAAGAAAAGTGGAAATGTAACAGAGGGGGACCCCCCCATCCCACGGCCACAGCAGTGTTCTGGCCCCCACACCTCCTTAACCCGTAGGAGGAAGGGACGGAGCTCTGGGCCACATGGAGGTCACCAGGTTGCTCCAGCTTCCTCCAGAGGAGAGCAGCTTACCTGCTCCCAAGCTAGTGCCCTCTGCTCAACAGAGTGCAGAAAGCTAAGTGATTTTAAAGAGGATGTAAATACAGGCTTCTCTGAGCCCATGACCATCCTCAACAAAGACATTTCCCATCTCCTCTCCTAGTAATGTGCAACAGTGACTTGTGGGTAACAAACAGGCTAGGCATGGACCTGTTTGTATCTTCCATATGTACCCTCATGAGAAAAAGGCATGGTGTTTGCCCCATTTCATTACCATGAGCTGGCATGTTGGCATGGTGACAAAAGTCTAAGGAGTTACCTAGGTTCATGAGGTAACAGGCTAAGAAAATCAGAACCAGCTAGAAGGAACGGAATTAAGACAAGCATGGAAATACCTCACAAATCCTGATTTGGATTACTTACCTTGAGAATCCTCTATATTAGACAGAATTTACTTCTCTTTTATGTGAACAACTGTTACTTTGCTTTAAAGTAACTGACTCCAAAGTGATTCAGAATGTAAGTATTTAGAAGTGGTTGCTGCAAATGATAGAACTTTTAAAAGAATAAGTATTAACTTAATAAAGAGGCAATTGGTGACAAGGACTCAGTTATTTTGCAAAGTGAAAGTTAACATTTGTTTTATAATGACATAGCTTTTCGATAGTCATATTTCTTCATCAAATTCAAACTTGTTCTCTTTGTAAGGCAGACACATGCCCAACAAAGATGTAGCTCTGGGGAAAATGCTAGAAAAGATTTAGAACACTGGAGATTGCTGGCTCTTTCCCACTTCAAACAAACACCTACAAGAGTGACTTTTTAATCAGGACTGAGCTAGCCAGTCTCTGAATAGAGATGTAAGCTAACTCAAGTTTACCAAAGGAGGTTTCCTCTGTCTATACCCTGAAACCAAGGATGCTCTGGAGCCCAGTGATTCAACAACAACAACAACAAAGCAACTTACAGCTTCAAGATAGGGTTGGAAGTGTTGAAAAGTAAATAAAAAAAAAAAAGATTTCTTTTATTCCCATCAGACAAAGACTGTGTACATACTTGCAAAGATGATATGAAGGGCGACCGCTACCATGAAGAAATTAATGGACAATAAAAAAAATACATATCTTTACAACTATTTTAGTCAAGAAATTTGACTACATGGAGCTGACCAGAACAGAATAAGTTGAAAGTCCATTTAATTTTATTTTGACTTAGAGAATTTTACTAGTAAAGCCTTTATGCCAACCTGTAAAAGTCTTACATCAATTTTCTTTTGTGGCATAACAAAACACATCTAACCTAGTGGTGTGAAACTACAACAATCCTTTTTTTTCCTTGCATTATTTTTAATGGAGATAACACTGATTTACAATTTTAGTTTTGTTTTGGGAATACAGGATCTCCCCTTTTGGGTGTTATTGCTGTAACACCATGAGCAAAGCAACCATACTCTGCCACTATAATCCACTTAGTTCCATCCCATTTAGTTCTCACCCCAAAATAATCCAGTATTGCTGTTACAATCATCCCTCTCAATTCTGGAAGAGGACTACGCTCAATGTGGTAGTTTACATGAAGGGTCTCTCACATAGAAGTTAGATAGTGGCTGGTGCTAAAATTTAAGCCAGCTTCTCCCTTCACACATATCTCATGGTTTATGCTGACTATTAGTTGTGACCTCAGCTAAGTCTTTGAGCCAGAACACTAGGTGTGACCTCTGTCTGTATCCTAGGTGTCTTCATAACATGGTAACCAGTTTCCAAAGAACAAATAACCCAGAAAATCAGACAGAATTTGTATCACCTTTTATGGCCCAGGATTTGAAGGTACATGGTATCACTCTGGCATACACCATTGCATGAAGGAGTAAAAAAAAAAAAAAAAAAAGTCCAAGGTTCAAAAGGAGAGAATAAGATTCTACTATTTCTTAGGAACATAAAAATGTCACATTGTAAGAATTTGTGGGATGGGAAATACTATTACATACATCTTTGGAAAATATAAATCTACTGGTTAGCCTTCAAAATAAAATTCTAGACCCCCAAAATAGTAGAAACAGTAAGTGATAAAGTGATAAGTAAATGTTCTAAGTCCTCAAGAAGGTTTTTTGTTTTTTGTTTGTTTTGTTTTGTTGTTTTTTGAGACTAGATCTCGCTATTTTTGCCTGTGGAACCGCAGGCTCACGTTGCCCTTGGTACCACAGACTCAAGCAATCCCCAGCCTCAGCTTCCCAGGTAGCTAGGATTACAGACACACGCCAACACACCCAGCTATTTTTTTTGGACTAGGTTTCGCTAAGTTGCCCTGGGCGACACTCGAACTGCGATCCCTAGGCCAGGCTGAGACTCCATAAGCTGTGGCTCACAAACATGCGGACCGTGCCCGGCTCAAGGATTTACCACTCTTTGTCCTCACAAGAAGTCTTGAGGGAAAATGAAAATAATTCCCAGGAGTCAGAACTCTAGATGACAATGGAAAAAGGATATTTCTCCCAAAGAACTCGAAGTTCATTTTCCTAATAAAGGAATATGTGTCACACTACATATATCCATGGGTAAATCATACTGGTAGTGACCAGTCTGGTGGGTGTTTCCCATTACTTCTATTTATGAAAGAGAATTTTTACTGACATTAGGCTATTTCTTTTCCATTGTTTTATGTCAGACAAGTTTATGGCAAACAACTTGCCTTTTATTTTAGAAATCTTCCGTACATAAAGAAGCATATCCAGACCTGGTAGAGAGATTTGTCTAACTCCCAGAGACCTGGGACTCTAAACTGGAATTAATAACTTGGTGGGGTTCAGGGCTGTCTCTATAGAGGTATGATTTTAAAAATCAGGGGTCCAAATTTGTACCCAATATTCATGTTTCCTTCTATAGGAAAAAAATTCCATCTTCAGCTAGGTACATGACACCACAGAAAATTGACTGGTCTCTTTTGGACTGTAATTAAGTTCCTGAACATTTTTGGTATTTCCAGTTATGTACTGCAAACTGTATTATATACATGACATTATCTTACATTTTACATAAATTTCACAATAACTCATTAAAGGTATTAAATAGCCTACAGCATGTGTACTTCCCATTAAATGTCTATTATGGGACGAGGCATGCACCTTCATTAAACTCTTCTTGCTAACTAGAAAACATGTATGATGCCTACAATTCAAATTGTCCTCTTGAACGCCATGGCAGTATACAATAATTGAAAAAGCAGCAAGGGAGATTACTGTTCCTTGATGACTCTTAAGTTTTCATATCAATCCTGGAATGTGTACCCCCAGTTCTATCATGAGACAGAAAAACAAGCATCTATTTGTTTAAACTAGTATATGGAAAACTTCCATTACCAATAGCAAATCAATTTCTAAGTAATATAGCATATAGTTGAAGGGGGATATTATAATATTAAGTAGATTAAATATTAGCTAACACCATTCTATTCGAACAAAGTCAAGCGACAAAGTATGATTCAAGGAAATCCTCTCCTTCCATATAGTAGCCAAACTATATAGAAATAGTCAAACTGCAAATTTCATCACATTAACCCACAACTTAAACCTATTCTGTGATTTCCCCTATGGACTAAACTTCTTAATCTATTGTATAATTCCCTGTAGATCCTGTTCCTTCAGTACCTCAAAGTTCCACCCATTTTCTAAGGCTCTAAACTGGTCTTTCAGTTCTTGTTGCTCAGATTGTAGCTGGACGCAGCAGGTCATGTGGTTGTTCTCCTGAGTATACTCTCCAAATTAGTTACCTTCTGATCTATTTTAGCATACACTTATTAAGACGATCAGAGAATGCAGAATGAAATCAAGGTCATGGTGTATGTGTAAAGCAGGTGGTTAAAAAGAGCTCTTACATGTCACCCCCCCCCTACTCATGGCCTAGCCTACCTCTAACCCACTCCCAAATCTTAGAATCTAACTTTGTCTTTATCAAACTCATATTTCCCTCCCATGAGCATGTTTCTTTGGCATCTCTTCATCCAAATGACTTATTCATTCTTCAGGGATCAAATTTCCCTGGTAATATTTCTTATTATGCTGCTTAACTTGGCAAAAATCTTTGAAAATATGTCTGCTTTATCATGGAAGCACAAGTATTTGTTTTTGTGAATTTGACAAATTTCAGTTTTACTCAACTAAATATGTTTCATAATTCAGAAAATGTTTCACTTTTAGCTCATCAATGTATCCTCAGAGCAGAGCATTGTGCCTAGAATGTTGTAGATTCTCGGTAACTATGTTGACTGAATAATTGAGATGCTCCAGGTTGCGCCAAAGGAATGAAAAATTGACAGGGTGGGGATGAAAGGAAGAACAGAGCGAAGAGCACATAGTCACAGCAACAAAAGCCAAACTCAGGGAGGCAGAGATAATCAATGACAGGCAAAGCATGTCTGTCTGAGGGAGGGGGAAAATATGAGGAGCATAAAGCATGGTAACTTCTCTTTAGAAAAGAATAAGATGCAGAGATTTATGCAAAAGGAAGTATAAATGAACTAAAAATGAAAGTTAAGGGGGAAATGTTAAGTGAACAGTGTCAAAATACCTGCCACAGTGATACAGCATCAAAAAAAATTCACACAAACTAAAAAGAGTTGGTGACAACGATCATTTTTGGCATTTCCAGTTATATGCCACAAACTATATTATATACCGACCATTATCTTATAGTTCAGGTATATTTCACAGTACCTCATTAAAGGCATCAAATAGCCCATTTTAAAGACAAAATTCAAATAACTTAAACATGAAAATAACGAAGTTCATATGAAGAATGCCAGAATTTTCATGCTAATTCTTTTGAATTCTGCTATATATATGCCAGATTCAGTAATCCAGGTATTAGTATACTAAAATTTATGTTAAATAATAGTGTTCAACTGGAATCCAAGAGATGGATAGGAATTACACAAGCAGAAAGTGGCTTAACCAAAAAGGGAGTTCAGTGTGAATAAACCAGAGAAGACATTCAAGTTATGATGTGTAGGCAGCTTAGTCTTGCCATAGTAAAAGAGTCACTGGAATAAATGAATCCAAGATAAAGTAGAGAATGAAGTATACAAGAGATTGGGGGCAGCCTATATCACAGACAATGGTAAATTTGACTTATCTTGTAGGCAAATGGAAAATTACTGTAGGTACCAGATTTGGCAAATGGCAAAATGGTGGTCGACTGTATTGAAATGAAAAAAGATTGCAAACATTCAGATAGGAAAATCCAGTATACTTGACATCAAAAGGTACTGGCACTATAAAGAATTGTAAGGGTCATTTAGTATCAGACCTCATTTTACAGATTAGGAAGCTGTAGTTCAAACATCTTGGGTGACTACCCAAAGCTTGATAAAATTGATAAGACTATACTTTGGCAGTCTGGCTGTTGCTTCCATTGTGATATAGGACCAAAACAGATGAAAAAAAAAAATGGAATACAAATCAGAAACAAAAAAATAATAACACTCAGATTGTAGACTGGTGGAACTTTAAAAATAATGACATCACAATCAGACAAAACTTTTTAAGAAATGATCCTTATAATAGACAAACCTAAGATTATCCCAATGACTCCTACTCTTCTAGTTTTCATGCACTTACATAATCTCCTTCCCTTGAGCACCTGGCTTCTAATCGAGCCAAGATGAAAAAATAGCACTTTCATTGTTAGATTATAAGGGATTGTAATTTCTCATTTTTATCACAGAAGCTCTCATTTGGGGTCTCTAATGAAGCAATCTTGCTAGATAGTGAGCTGCCCCATGGGAAGGTTCACATGCAAGGAAATGAAAGTAACACACAACCAGGCAAAGAACTTCCTAAGATCTTGCTTCAACAGCCTCAAGAAATGGAATCCTGCCCAAAGCTATGTAATCTCAGAAGCATTCCCAGCTGAACTTTGAGATAAGACCCCAGCTCCAACCAGTGATTTCACTGCAGCCCTTGGAGATACCCTGAAGCAAGGAACCCTACTAGGCAATACCCAAATTCCAGCTGCACCGTAATAATGAAATTGCAAATGGATGTTGCTTTAAGCCACTAAATTTGAGATAATTTATTACACAGAAATAGATAACTAACACTACTGAGAGAATGTTGAGAGACATTTGAGACAATGAGAGAATCAATTATAGTTTCTATAGAGTACTAGGGGTTGAATGCTGCACATTTCGGAACTTGGTGAACTGTGAGAAACAGGGTAAAAAGTATCAGCCAAGACATGTGACAGTGAAAACAAAAAGTGAAATACCTATTGGAAATGAAGAGGAAAATTTTAAATCTTTTTTTGATTAATTTATTTATTTTAATTGACTACACATCTTAAATCTTAAGAGACATTTGGTAATACAAAAACAGTATATTGTTTAAAAATGGGATGACTGTAGAAAAACCAGACTTTGTACAAACACAAAGCATAAATTGACAGAAGGTGGAAAGAAAAGAGAAAAAGTGATTAAAGTCACTGAGTTATGCATAAACTTTGAAACCTCAGGGGAAATTCAGCAATTCTTAGATATTCACCCTCAGTGCCTATCTATCACTTCCAGGACTATCTAATCAATAAACAACAGCAATGATCAGAGTATCCCTACAGAATAATAAAGCATGAAGGTGTTATTTTCAAATATTAACATAACCAATTTGGAATAATATAACTAAAGCTTCCAGAACAATTTTGAAGGCACTCATCCATTTTTCTTTCAAGTTTGTAAAAAAAGATTGAATTGTTATTCAACTTAATGTTTTCTTAATAAGAACACATTTTAATATTCTAGCGGTTGCACATGGAATTTTATTTTCCCTGTAAGGAGAGAATTTCGATAAACCATTCTACCCCTCCTCCAGCTGGTAATTTGGATCCAGCACAGAGAAGGCTGCCAAAACATAATTGCAGACCTATGACATAGTATTTTGTAAAGTCCTCCTCCTTCAATGTAAGAGATTGTAAGGTGTTTGAAGGGTTCATTTATTCAATATAATTTTGTTCAAAGAAGAAGAATTCTATACCACACAGGCAGGCATGAGACATTTAAATGGTAAACCACCAAACCTGAAGTAACAAAAGGAATCTTGCTAGTGTCACATAGACAATTATCTTAATAAGGAATGACTATTTCCCTATCTCAATCCTCAAGAAAGTAAAAATGCACAATGCATACAGAGAACATTATTAAGGGATTCACAGTATTTCGATGGGAGTATATTGAAGATCAACATGTCTTCTGTACTAGCAGGTTCTTTATTCAGCTGTGAATATGCAAGGACTACTTCTATTTCATTCACCCATGATCTCACATCGTACTTAGTATAGGCATCAAGAAAAATTTCTCAGCAAACTAATGCCAATCATAAGAAGCAAGAGAGAAACATACAATTGAAGTAAACTATTTCCTCAAATACATGCAGACAGAGATGTTGAGGATGACCTACAGTTCATTTTAGAACATTAATGGATATGGAAACATATCTGTCAACACAGACACAAATACTGTTTGAGGTCACAAGAATCAAGGTCATTCTGTGTACAGAACCAGGACAGGATCAAAACATTTCCCTCCTGGTGGGACTTCATCACTCCACTGCATTACAAAGTTGTAAGGCAGGCACTGGCATCATAAAATAATTTTGTAGTTTGTTATAAATGTGATGTTTTATACATAAACAATATATATGTATTTTACCTGTAACCATATTCTAGATTGGGATTGTCATTCTCAATTTACACTTCTATTGTCATCTTAATGCCCTTTAAACATCAGAAGCTCCTTAAAAATCATTGAAGACAGCTAAATCAAGAGGACAGGGCTGACAATTCTCTTTAAGATTCTGTTGTACTTTAAAAGGATGTTCAAATAAACTTCTTCCTGCCAGGGACCACACACTCCACGGTTTGTTTTCTAGCAGATATAGGGGTCATATGAGCTGCTGCAATATTTTCAGCACCACTTTAAGTTTAGAAATATCTATAAGCATCGAAGCTGATGATGTCCAAAGCAATCTAAACATTATCACGTCAGAATTCTCTAGAGAAACAACCAACAGGTTATACTTAACAAATTTAAAAATCTGTAGGGCAAGCTGGCCAGCTGGAAACACAGGCAGGATTTCTATGTTACAGAGGCAAAAGTTCTTCTCTAGGAAACCTATTTTGCTATAATTTTCAACTGAATTAATGAATCCCACTCATAATGGAAGGTAATTTTTATAGTCAAATGATTGCATATGTTAGTCACTATAAAACACTTCCACAACATCTAAAATAATTTAACCATACAATTGGGCACCATGTGTCAAGCTGACAGATGAAATATAATGATCAGAGCAACCGAAGTAAACCCAAGGATGGAACTATTGGGATGACACCCACCTATAGAATTCTTAAATTCCTATAAACTTATGCAATATTAACTTTATCAATAGTCTCTTATTCTATGAAAAAGAATGCAGCTGAGACTTTACAAAATGTTTGCCTTTATTCATACATTGGTATTCTAAAGCACCATGTTCAGATGGATCAAGTAAACAGCAAAATTATAATCATTCTAAGGATTAATGGGATAATCGCCCATAGAGTTTACTTAAAAATGTTTATTGTTAATTAGGACAAAGACCGAAACCACCAGCTTAACTAACTGATAAATTTATAAACCTTTAGAAAATATTTCTACATTTTTTTACTGGGTGAGATCTGAAACTATCACCTGAAATGGATCAATTACCTTGTTTTATAGGTCTAAAGACCACACACTCCACAAATCTGTCAGTTCAGATAGCCTAAATAACAGCATTATTTCTTATTTATAGCCTTGTTTCCTGCTGGAACATCTTTGTGTACAATCAATTTGTTTTAAATGGAGGGATATATAAGCCTGATAATTTCAAGGGTTTTGTATACAGATCCCACTCCTGATTAGCAAGCTTCTTTATCATTTCAGTTTTTTTCCAGTGGTTTATTGACCCTTCGCTTATGGTTTTTATTAATTTGCATCAGGATAAGACTTTCCATTTTTAGCTGGAAACAATGAAGAGAGTAAAATGATCAGTTTGCCTTGTTCTTCTGAATGTGGCCTGCAGTATCTTTCATTGTTTTCAAAATATTTAAAAACTTATCCTTCTAATTCTCCATCAAAGAGTAACCAGCAAGTAACTGAAGTTTCTTGCCAATGCATAATCCTGACATAATCTTGACATAATCTTGTCAATTGGGAAAGACCTTCATCTTATCACTTCACTCTGATGTACATCTACAGTGAGTTGAATTATGTCTTCCAAAACAATATAGTTAAGCTCTAAAGTCCTGCGAATGGGATCTTATTTGGGAAGATCTTTACAGATGTAATCAAATCAAGATGAGGTCCTATGGGGTTACACTGGAGCCTTGATCTAATGACTAATGTCCTTACAAGGAGAAAAAGATTTGGAAATGCACAAGCATAGGCATGACAAAAAGTGGTATAACCACAAAGACAGATTAAAGTAATGCAGCTAGAAAGCTGCAATGCAGAGAATTCACAGGCTATACCAAAATCTAGAAAGAAGCAAGACAGGGTTCCTCTCAAGAATTTTAGAGGGATTATGAGTCTGTCAATACCTTGTTCTCAGACACCTTACCTTCAGAACTGTGCAGTAATAAATTTCTGCTATTTTTATCCATCAAGCTTGCACTAATTTGTTACAGCAACCATGGTAAATACACACATCATAAACCATTATTCCACATTTATATGTGACATTATCTTTTGAAATAAGATTGCCCCAGTTTTATTCAACCTGTAACTGCCGATGCCCAAGTAATTTCTTTGTAAATTAAAAGAAACACGGAGCCAGGCAAGTGACTCGTGCCTGTAAGCTTCAGTTTACGAAGCAGCTGGGGGTACGGATCGTGGTTCAAGTCCCGCCTGGGACACATAGTGAGATCTAGTTCCAAAAAAATGTAGCTGGGTGTGGTGGCACACGCCTGTAATCCCAGCTACCTGGGAAGCTGAGGCTGGGGATGGCTTGAGTCTGTGGTACACCAGGTAACGTGAGCCTGCGGTTCCCTGGGCAAAAATAGTGAGACCTAGTCAAACAAACAAACAAACAACTAACTAAATAACTAACTAAATAACTAACTAACTAACTAAATAACTAACTAACTAACTAAATAAATTAATTAACTAACTAAATAAATAAATTACTAAATAAATAAATAAACAAACAAACAAACAAACAAATAAATAAATGCAACATGGTGCCATTTACAAAACTCTTTTCTCTTGCAGAGTTTTAGCTTTAGAAAAATACCATGCAACGGTATTTGTATTATTTTGTCTTGTGGTTATAGTTGTTATCATTACTGTTGATTCCATTTCACAGGTTGAAATGAGCAAAATTAGTAAAGAGAGAGGCAAATCTCTGTACCCTAAGAATCAGGGGAAGTTGTGAGCTTAGTCTGTAGATGACATGTAGTCTCTTCTCAGCAAGTAAGCTTGGCTGAATTATCCTGGCATTTTCTGATTTCAAATTCTGCTTTATGGATTTTCAGTGCTGTCAGAGATCATGAAAAGATGCCACAGGGCTGATTTATTTATATAATTATTTAGGAATTGCCTTTTCAATCACAGTGCTCAAATAATTATTTAAATTCACTGTTTACTTAATTTATATTTAAATAAAGTTGACTTATTTAGAGTCTCTACAATTTAATTATTGGAGCTATAAAAGAATATTTGTTTCTTGAGCATAAACACATACACATAGTATTTTATCAAAAGGCAATTTCCCTGGTTTTGCGTACTCTGAGACTCAATATTTTGCCTTAATATATAATTACCACCCAGATTGGTATCTACGACAAAGGACTTCATAAAGGGGCTCAATATGCCCATTGCAAATGACCAATGAGCTGTCTTGAAAAAGATAGTAAATTTGGAGGATAGTGAAGTAGATATGGCATGTGAATACTGTTTTATGTCAAATTTTTTATATTCTCTAAATCAAATATTTTACAATGTAGATTTAGATACAAATAAACACTTGATTCTGAAACTAATCGCCAATTCCTTCCCACTGAGTGTGGTTAAAATCTGACCAATATGACTTCCATTTCCTTTAGGTCTGATCCAGATTCCCCTCTCTCATCATGCCCTCATTCTGCTCAGTTTCTCTGACACCTATAAATTATACTCTATTTCTGCTTCCATTCTTGTATTGAATACTGAATCCTTGCTTACCCTCTTGCTTAACGTATTTATTTACAAAGTTATCAATTGTTTGAGTCCTATATAAAGCTTCCTTCTTATAACAGCAAATGCTCCTTTAGAGATCTCAGTTCTCTATTATTTCTAACCAGAATATTCAGTTGCCTGCACTCTGCAGCAGCACATGTGCAGCTGCAGAGAAGAGAGAGGATTTGTAAGCCCGTACAAGATGCTACTATTTGTTGATGATTTTTCCTTTGTTCTCCCTCCTTGCCATTGTTTCTCTGAGTTCAGTCACCTGCCTTATGTTCATCAATGGAACATGAGCAGGAGAGACTCATACCAGTTCAAACCTGGTTCAAGTGTTCTAATTAATTTCATGACCCCTCTTATTCCCCTGTGTAAATACCACTATGACAACAGCGTATTTCCAGTAGCCTCAGTTCTAGAATAATGACACTTTAGACCAGATGAAACCTGCTCTATAACCTATCTGTAAGTTCAGTCAATCCCATCTAAGCCTACCAGAGTAGGGCTTTAGACTACTTGGGAACTTTAGACTACATGGGAACTTTAGACTAGAAAAAAGTAACTACTGCTCCAAGCTATAGAGATTTGGGGTGTTATTTGTTAAGCAACATTATTACAGCAAAATCTGACTATAACAAACCCCCTAATGATATGGAATTCTCTTCTGGAATGTGAATCAAACTAAAATATTTACCAGTAGGAAGCATCATTAGAAATTTTGCAATAAAGGTTAAAAATAAAAGTCCTGAATAATGTACAGGTACCTATAATCTCATGACACATTTGTGCCATGCACAAAATAAAGTCCACTAATTTTCTACCAGTGTTGTGATGAACTCTAGTCAAGGAGTTTGGGCATTCAATCAGTGTCCAAGGTAAACTGCTAGGCACAGAAACTAAAGTGTTATGGTCACAGCTAGGAACATGGAAGTCTCCTTCACTTTTTGTAGTTTTCTCACCCACCGGGGATTTTGGATATTGGCTATTTTTTCATATCCATCCACTATTTCACATTCTTTGGTTTCTTCTGGGAGAATTCCCTTTCCCTCAACTAGAAATGAAGTCGTATCTTCACTTAACAAACCTAGACAAACCAGTCATTCATCCCTTTCCTATGATATGGATCACGTGAGCTAATTCTGAGACCAGCTGAAGACAACAAATTTGAGACCTCAGCCCCAGTCACAATATACAGACACTTTTGCCACTGAGACCACCTTGACTGGGTAGGGAATGGGGACAGCATTCTCTTTTGCTTCACACCAAATGATGACTAGACCTTCTCACCAATGTTGTAGACTCATTCTCACCTTCCTAATGTAGATTAGTTAGCACCTATGTCTGTTGCTGGCAATCAAAGAACCCTGAGTGGCGCCAGAAATAAACAAGAAATGAGCTATGAGGCATCTAGAAGAAAATAGGGGCGGGAGAGGAAAGAAATCTACTCTGGACTTCCTAAGAAAGGACAATTCTTGTATTAGCTTAATGGCTCAAAATAAACAGACTGACACGATCCAAACTTGAAAGCATCACTGAAGATCATCCCATGAAAAGATATGGTAGATATTGCTCTTTTGAGAAGTTACAATTATCCAAATCCACCTTCCAGAAAATGTTGATGTCCATGTGGAAATAGTATGTAGTCATCTCTGTTTTAGAAAAATAAGCTTTTAAGTATATATTGGTCACATGATCATTTGACTAAAATGAAGTCAATTTGATCACCTATTTGTCTCTTGGATTTAATGGTGTATCACAGGATTTTTTCCTAGGATTATTAATGCCCAATTGATGGCATTCACAATACTGAAAGTTATGCTTCTTAGAAGTCAAAGAAGCAAGTGGATCCCTTGAGGACCCAAGAGGAAAAATGTAAGGTCTTCCCCACAAATAGTCCTCTGCAATGATTTTTGTAAATTAACATTCAGTTAAAATATATATGGTTTCTCTACATTTCAATGCATCCTTACATCACTTCTTATAATTTACTCCAAAATCATTAAATTTCAAATTTTAGGGATTTCAAAAATATTTTTCATTTTATCACCTCAGGTAACTTCTCAGGCATAATCCTTAATTTCATGGAATTACAAATCTGTCAACAAAGTAATGTGAAATACCAAATCTGGTCTACCACTTACAACCACCTGGAGTATACAAAAGAGATCACTACACCCAGCTAACAAACCACAGCCTGCCTGGTTTTCAAAGATGCTGACATCCCTCCACACCATTTCCTGTCATCAATCTCCACTTGCACCAACACTGCAAGCACATCCTTAATTTTCTCAACTAATTTATCAACAGCCCTATTAATATTCTAAATTCTCCTCTCTAAGAAAAAATGGTTATACTATTCATCTTCTTTAAGCAGTTTCTCATCACAAAATGTGCACACAAGTTTTCTGTGATCATATTTTAGTAGATAATCTTTCTTCATTAATCACCAAGATTGGGTCCTCCCAAATTTTTAAGGCTAATGTTCATATGTTATTTTGCACTCTCTATGAGCACAATTTAGTTTTGAGTCTATTTATTCCTTCAACTAATATTTTTGAGAATATTTTTAGAATTGTGGAATTTTCATTTACTATTTTATATAGTTCTACTTAATATTTAAATTTAAGATTTATATTAATATATAGTTATATTTATAATAACTTTCATGATATAATTATAATTTACTGTTCATGTTTTTATTTAATAACATTTTATTGCTTGCAATTCTACATAAATTTCAATGGTTTTCTATTTCTTTTAGCAATCTATTAAAGAGTATACTACTTTCATCTCTTTTTAGTTAGCATTTTTGGAGATCCTAATGTATGCCAGGCAATCTCAGAGATTCCATAGATGCAAAGTAAAAAAAACCTCTGCCTTCATGGAGTCTGTCATTCTAGTGGATAGAAACCAATATTAAACAAATCATTAAGTTAAACATATATAGTATGTCATTTGCTAACTTAGTGATATAGGGAGATTGCAGTTTCAGTGGGTAGTAATTGGAGATCTCACTGTATAGATGATGTGTTAGCTAAGTTCTGCAAAGGGTGGCCATGCATAACTCACAGAACTATGAGGGGGAAAAATTCAGGTAAAGAATTCAAATTGTTCTAAGGTTCTTGAAATGAGAGTACAGGATTGTGTTGGCCAGCTTATGTAGTAATCTTGTTTAGTTGCTAGTACCATTTCTCTTCATTCTACATGCATCTGTTTAAAATCATTTCTGAGGGAACCTTACTGCATATCTTATTCCATTGCCAACCTCTTCCATAGGTGACCTCTGCTGTCAAAGCTGATAAATTTCAAATCTGGATATCAATTGCAGATACCTATGCTAAAAATACACATATATATAAAATCCTGGTATTTACTATCATCTTAAGGCAGCTATCACAGAGCGTCCTCACAAACAATATGTTTAAAGCCAAACTAATCAGTTTCTTGCTAAGCCTACTTTACTTCCTGTCCATGCCCTCTTAGTCACCCACACTAAAAATGTTTCACATATACCAAGCTCCTTACACTTTCTTCCATTCCCAATCCAGTCCATTATGCATCATCAAGATAGTCCCCCTTTTATATACATGGCACTTAAACATCCTGAGCAGATGTGCCTAATTCACAGAATCTTAGCAAATATTGTTGACTTCATTGTGCCTGCCAGCTGTCATAGAAAGTTAAAACCCCATCTCCAGCCTGACTCATAAAGAGACATCAGCAATTGCATCTATAACACACCCATATATCACTCTCTCTCCTATATCCTCCCAATACAAAAGACACATACACACCCCACCGCCATCTCAAATCATAGCCCAGTATGAACATTTCACATACTTAGTAAATTTCTCTTTTCATAGGTCTAATTTCCTGAGGTACTAAGAGCTATATTTCTTACAATTAGGAGACTAAAATTTAAGAAACCTTAGCCGTTGACAGAGTTTTAGGAACAAAGTTAGATTTCCAGCACTGTGAAAGCAAAAACCGCATGTTACAGAGATCCTATATAACTTATAAGGAAAGCACTTGTTACTAACATCAATAACCTAAGCACAAGACCTACATAACCATCTGAGCCCTCAGTAAAAACAAAATACTTGAAAGCACCAGAGGCCCATTGAGAGAAGCATAAAGGAAAAAGAGAGGGTAGAATGAACTTTTCACTCTTGATAGAAAAAAAAAAACCCAAAAGAAAAGAAAAAGATGCCAAATCCCTTTACAATTATTGCCCTTGGACCAGTATGAGCATTGTGCATCCCCACCACTATACACTATAGTCATCAGAAATGGGAACCCTGAACAGACTGACTTAAGCCTAGTTCTAGTTCTACTGCTTACTAATTTGGAAGTAAGAAAGTTCCCCCAAGGATCCAATCCCAGCTCTGCTATGAGATTTGTAGACATTTTGAACAAAAATTTGAATTTATTTCAAAATCTGTGTTAACAATAAGAGTCCCATCTTGACTTTTAAGAAGCCCTTTATATTCTTCAAATCACTTATCTGTCCATGGTCTTATTTAATATCTATGGAAATATGAAAGGCAAATAATAGGGCCAGAGATGTGAGAAATAGGAAGGTAATTGAGAATTAGCTTACATGAAAAATGAAGTTCTCTTATCCTCTAAAGTCATGAAATGATCTCACTTTGCAAACAGAATTACTGAGACCCAGGAAAGCTAAGAGGCATAATAATGAATTACACGCAGTCAGTATATTACTATAATCTTGTGTAACAAGAAAAGAAACTGAGGCATGTAAAGGTAGTTTTTAATAGCAAGAACAGACATAGACTCCTTAACTCTAAGTCTTGAACTTTTTCCACCCCTACGTGTTACTTTTAAGGCAAAGTTTGAACTGCACATCTGAGAGTTACCAGAATGGTCTAAAACTCCCCTTGCCTGTCATGAAATTCGATTTCCTTCTACAATACAGTACTTAGGAAACTCTTATTTAAAAACATCACCCAGCTACAAATGAAAACCTTCCCAACAGGGACAAGATGGAACATCTGCCTTTCTTTTGCTTAATAGAACACTGCAGAGCTGCTCTCTGCTTGGATAAATGCTATTTGGGTTTTCTTGATTTCTGAATGAGTTCTTAGTATCGCTCTCTTGAGCTCTCTCACTCTCTCAGTATTGTCATTGTCTTCTTGCCCAGAATTTTATGTGTAATCGCCTGTTCCACCATTGGCTTTTCTGAAACCAATCTTCCTTGTCTTTTGTAATTATGTAAAGCTACTCTCTTTGCAGGCCACACACTGTAGATATCTAAAACCTGGAGAGAAAACACCCTAATTGTAATGATAATGGATTTTAAATTCCTATTATTCAAGTTGGAAAGAAAATAAGCAGTGAGGATTCATTACTCATTTTCTTTAAAACTGGAAAAAATACTTGAACTTATTTTTGTTAGAGCAGGCAATCTTTAATTTAAAAAAGAAAGTCCTTAATTGCTTCTTGGGACTTTTAAAAACACATTCTATTTTTATGTCTACCTACCTGAGTTAAAGAAAATTGAGGTCTTTTAGTCAGACCACACAGAATAGCCATGGCTACACCTAAAAATCCACTATTTGATCTCATTCCCACAGGACAGAACAAACTTCAAAACCAGCCATCATTTTGAGATTCTGAAACCCAGTAGTAGCAAGGCTACTAACTGTTGATTATTATGCAGGACTTGCACTAATCTAATTAAGTAAAATGGAAATCCAATTTCAAGCATTGTTGTACACATTTGCATATGACACAAGTAGTCAAAAATCTGTCTGAAGTTAAATGAAGCACATGTACAGCCCCCTTATCAATTTGAATTTGGCTTTTCCACTGAGTCCCATTTTGAAATATTGTCCTCTTAACATCAGCAAAGCACTCATAGCCCAAATGCCATTGCTAATAGCTGCTTGCTTTAGTATTGCCATCTCTCTTACTGAGCATTAGTAACAAGGAGTGGGCACAATTCAAGCTTATATTCTGAGGAAGGAATCCTCTGGGAATTTTCCAAGAAAGACAGAAGCAAATAGATGCTGTACTTACTGCCAAGTCAGTTCTCTTAGATTTTGGGAGGATGTTAACTGTGGAAGATTTATTAAAATACTTATTGCTTAGGTGCTATAAAGGAGTGCCATTCTGAGTAAACTCAAAAATATGATTCTCTATCTTTGGGTGAAAAAAAGGGGGCACATGATATAGTGATGAGCTGCTATGGTGAAATTGGGGGGCCGTGGCTCTCAGCATGGTGGTGTTACGTTAGACTGGTTACCATTGTTGTCTGGTGGGTGGAGACTTGGAGAAGGGAAGTTGCATCTTCTCACCAGAGGAGAAGGTAATTTAAGGAGAAGAGACAGACAGAAAGAGAAAGGCATGGAGAGAAGAGCAGAGGACCAGCTAGGAGGCTGGAGGCCTCAGAGCTGCCACTGCCATGTGCAGCAGCAGGGCAGGGAAGGTAGCCACGCTGTGGGCTTCCATCCCCAGCCTAGGTTAGAGAGGAGTTCCAGGAAGCATGCTGGACAAACTTCTGACTTGTGTAAGCAGACTTGAAAATTTGGCACTTGAGAACCTGTTTTAACTTTGAAATTGCAAAGCTTAGAAATCATCCTGAGACCTGAAGAAAGCTTGCTTTGTTGCTCTTTCCATCATGAAAAGTCTGAAGTGGTTGCTGCTATTGTTTTGAGTGAGTCTTGCTGGTTTCGGGCCACTTTAGAGTTGAAGTTGAAAGAACGGTGCCTTTTAGAGGATAACTGACAATGCCATCCTGGCTTCTTCCCTGGATTTGAACCTCACACCTTTGAATAAGGAGCAATGATGCCATCTTGGCTCTTTCATCTGGTTTGAAGATGGGACAGCTGCCATCTTGTGGACACATGGTT
This sequence comes from Uropsilus gracilis, assembly GCA_004024945.1. Classification (NCBI taxonomy): domain Eukaryota; kingdom Metazoa; phylum Chordata; class Mammalia; order Eulipotyphla; family Talpidae; genus Uropsilus; species Uropsilus gracilis. Next base: position 30,784 of record PVHY01003590.1, on the reverse strand, counting down.
TAGGACCCATGTGCAGTTTTTTGGGACTAGAGACTGGTTAAGATTATGTGGTAAGATTACTAAAGGGTTCCCTTGTACCTTTAGTGATTTTTATTTGTCTTTTTTGTCTTTTTAATGAGTAAATCTGGTTTTGCCTCTCTTTTCAAGTTTGTATGGTCTTGCCTCTGCTCACATGGGCTGGGATAAACCTGATGAGTGGCTGGGTTTAAAGGGTCAGCTGCTTCTGTTATTAAGTCTCATTAAGTTCTCTGCTTTGCCTGTTTGTTACCCAAATTCAATAGAACACCAAGAGATGATAAAACCAGTGTCTGATAACCTTGTTTCCTGAAAAATTTCACAGAATTTTTAACTAGTACTCAAACATTCTGGTTGATGGGCTGAGCTGAAATAGTCAGCACCCAACTCCTTTCCCTCATTTGTCATACCCCAATGTGAAAGTAAGAGCAACATGTATAGAAAGGCAAACAAAGCCCTCACCAGAGCACTAGCTTTTCTCAAAGCTCTGGGGAATGACTCAGAATTCCATTAATTCCTCTCCATTTGAAGTTAAAATGTTCTGGTTGAAGAGCATGTGCTCAAACAAAGGCATATAATGCTCCATTCATATTCTGTCTGTACATTGTGATTTACCAATAGCATGTAACACAAGGAAAGTAAAGTATAAGAGTGAATTAAATGTGTAAGCAGAGGGACTAATCGGAGCAGATGCAATAAACAACAAGAATGTATAAAAAGCCATCATGCCAAGAAAAAATTGATTGCTTTTATACCAGGAAAGAATACCAAATAAAGAGCTAAAGATACACATTAGCATTTGTTAAGTATTCAACACATATCTCAAAAGACAATTAATCCAGAGGAACTTTGGGAAAAGAAATTCTAGCATAGTTTAGTAGACATTTAACTAAATGATAATTTTCCACTATCTGTTAAAATCAAATTATATTATGTAAGATGCAGTAATATTTTCTCCAGTTTTAAGTATTTCTTCCTTGGTAGGTAGGAATAATAATTTCTGAACCAAAATTTGGTGGTATGTATGTCTCCATTTCAGTATAAATACAGGGAAAAGACTTTTTGTAGGAAAATCCCTATTTCCAGGACTTATTTCTGAATTCCTTTCTTTAGGATTCCATGCCTTTCAGTCCTTCACCATTATTTTTTTAAATCCACTGACACTGAAAAGCAGCAAAAAGTTTCTAGGATAACATTAACATTCATGATTATATGAAAAATAACTTGGAGCTAAACCAATAGAAATAAAGATCTTTAACTTTGGTTTAAGAAAATACAGTTTATTTAAGCAAAATTTATTACAATTTGTTAACATGCTATATGGAATAGGTATTAGACTACGAGGACACTAACCTAGCCAAAGAAATGTTCTTGGGAAGAGTATTGTCTATACTTTAAGTAAAAAGAATACTTTTTAAAGTACCAGAGTCTCCCAATGAAGAGGGCAGAAACACATTGAGATGTTGTCATCTCAAGTCTTATATCGCACTCTTCAGGAAAGTTGCATTATGTACGGTACAGAGATGGTTCTAAGAAGCATGCTTGGACCAACACCTGTAAGGGAGTGAGGGAAGCAGAGTTGAGCAAACATCCAGAGGCTGAATGAATAAACTACTTGCAATAGAGGACTCCGCTGATCCAAGAGTGAGCGCTATAGATATCCACTACTGAAACAAAAGAGCCAGGCTTTTGAAACCCCAGCTTCTATCAGTCATTAGATGCTTACAGTCCTAAGGGAAGAGGCAAAACAGATGAGGCAGTTCACTCCAGCAGACTGTAAGTCCTGCAGAGGAGTCCACTGGTGAGCTGTCAACACTCAACAGCCCCAGCTGCTGGGAGCTCCCTGGAGCACAGGACAGCTTCCCCCTACAGGTGTGAAAACACACTGCCTGCAAGTCATTCGTCAGCCTTACCAAAAGGGCCTCCATTTCTCCATGGTAATCTTGGCATTTAGATAAACCATAATGTTGGCAAAAGTCCTGGATCTTCTATTAACACAGAAGCATTTGTTTGGACCTTATATTTCCTAGAACCAGCTTTATTTTCATACTTTAGGGCTTTCTACCAAATGGGTGTTTTGGCCTAATGACAAGTTCAGGAAGGGGCTTAGTCCAAGAAATCCCTTGTGCTGAGGTTAAAATTCAATTCTACCAAATGCAAAAGACCATTCAATGCTACAGACATTATCAGAAAACTATTAACTCTAATTTTTAGAGTAACGCAATTTTTGAGCTTGATACTGTTTTTAAAACTTTTCTTTGGCAATTCATTGCAAAAATCTATGGCACATTTTTAAGAAATGTGATTATGTGATAGGGAGAATTAAAGATCTAGGTAAAAATGTGTTCAAATTCTAATGTTTGCTCCACAGTAGCTATTTGTCCCTAGCCAAATTATTTGACCTTTCTGAGCATCCTGTTTGTTTTGTTTTGTTTTTTAATGCAAGACTTTAAGAATAACTCTGCCAAGAAACTGTTGTATATATTCTCAATGAATTTTTACATTAGATTCTGGTTAATTTATTTTTTTGCCCTCAGTTTTTCCCTCACAATGATAGGTATAAGATAGGTATAAAACAGTATACAAACTATTTTGCGTATAAGAGTTGTCCTTTATAAAAATTATTATTTTGGAACAATTAAACTAATTTTATATTTAAGGAATTACCACAGTAAATTTCCCACTCCTAGCTTTCCTCATTATTAACTATTTACATGTGTATGCTACATTTGTTACAGTTATAATGACCATCAATAAATACATCATGACTCAATTTCATTTTACTTAAATTTCTTCTTTTTCCTAAACTGTTTTTTTTCCCTCTTCCAAGTCTGTCTTTTCTTAAATACCAAACATCATATTTTATAAAAAGCAAAAAAGAATTTTCAAAAGGGAGTTAATATAAATAAATGAGGAAGTTTTGTAAGGAACCGTTTCTGAAGAAGACTTCCTCCAATGTGTTAGCATCAGCAGCAGGATGGGAGAAGGGGTTCTCAAGCTAACTCTGCTAGAAGACTGCTTGCATCACAGGTATTTTGTCTTGCTTAGCATGTTCATTTCTAATTAATTCCCTTTCTAGTCATTCTCAACTTCACACCAGACTAATATGAATTGCTGTTCAAGTCTAAGCAAAAATTATGATAAGAAAAAGACCAAGGGTCACTGAAATATTTTTCAGTTTAGAATCCCAAGATACAATCTTCAGTTGGATTTTTAAATGTAACTTTGATAGTTCAGATAAAATACCTCAATGAATTACACCTTGATAATAAATATTTTCAGGCCCTTTTGAATTTTTTATAAATAAAAAATACATGCTCCAAGTTTAATTAGTAGTGATGGCTACATCCTGAGAGATTTATTCATGAATATTTGGTTTGCGGTTATAGTAGACTCTGGGTTTCCTTGGGACTTTATGGAGTTGTTTTGACTTAACAATACATCCCTTATGCTGAGATCCTGTTTTGAAAACCATTCTCACAGGTCCTCACTTGGCCCTTGCATAGTTAATATGACCTCATTACAGAATATGCACACTACTGACCGAGGGCCTGAAGTATTCAAATCACTCAAGCATGTTATAGCTAAGGATTAGCAAAATCTCCCTCTATGCTCCAGAGTAATTAAAATATGCAATTGTGGGCAAGCTGAGAATTGAGATTGCACCTGAAATTTCATGAAGACTCATTAAACCATCAAAGATAATCCTAAGCAAAACATAGTTCTGTGTTTACTCCCTTGATTTTTGCATAAAAACAGGACTGCTTGCCTCATGCAAAAATGAATGCCTTTGACTTCCAACTTTTATTTATTGATTTTTTTATTGACATAGCATAAAAAGTTCAGGCGTTCATCATTGAGAATTAACATGTGCACATAGTACATTAAGTTCACCAAAAGTTCGCTTAAAGTGAACTTCACTATACCATTGGCCCCTTTACCCCAATTTACCTTCCTTCATTCTTTCCATTCTGGTAACCACCACTTGATCTTAAAGTTCAAGTTTGTTTTTGTTTTACTAAATATGCTCATTTTTTCTATATACCACACAAGTGTGAAATTGCTTTTTCTGTCTGTCTTATTTCACCAAGCATAAATTGCTCTAGGTCAATCTATGGTGCTGTAAATGGCAACATTTCATCTTTTTAATAGCAGAATAATATTCCATTGTGTGTACATCTCACATCTTTATCCAGTCATCAATCAATGGGCACATCAGTTATTTCCAGTTGTTGGCTATTTCAAATAATGAAAAACCTGAGGGGAGGTTTATATATCTCTTCAAATTAGTGTTTTTGTCTTTTTTAGGTAAATATCCAGAAATGGGATAACCGAATCACAAGGAATTATTTTTAATTTTTGAGGAATATCCACAGTGCTTTCCAAATTGATGACACCAATTTATATTCCTATCAATAGAGTATCAAGGATGCTCACTTTTACCACTACTGGCCAATATAGTGCTGAAGTCCTATCAAGAGGAACTAGACAAGAAAAGGATATAAAGTATATTCAAATTGAATAGAAAGTAAAACGATCACTTTCTGCAGATGACAAGAAACTATATTATTTTCATGTATGTAAATATAGAATCCCAGACTATTAAAAAGGTGTCAGAAATAATGAAGGAATGCAGTAAAGTAGTAGACTAAAAAGTTGTATAAAATCTGTTCTAGCTCTATACGCAAATAATGAACAGTAGAAAAAATTCAGAAGAACAACCCCATTTACAGTTGCTTCAAAAAGAATAAAATACCTTGAAATAAAGTTAACCAAATAAGTAAAAGAATCATGTACTGAAAAGTATAAAGACATTGTTGAAAGAAATAGAAGAAACAAGGAGATCGGTAGGTGTTCATAGATTGGAAGTAGTTTTATTACCTGAGTCAACATACAGATTCAATGTATGTAATTATTTTTCTTTCACTTTTTTTTTCTTTTCTTTCTCACTTCTCCTGGAGCCATAACTTTGAAAGTTTTGAAAAGAGCAGCCCATTAAACATAATTATTCCACCCTGAGGGTCACATCTTAGAGGTACCTAACAACTGAACACAGAAGTTCACTTCACTCAGCCAGCAGGCACCTCACAGCAGACTGATCCCTACCTGTGCTTATCAGGGCAGCCTACCAAACAGGACCCCAGACTATTTCAGACCAAGGCCAGGGACCCCTTATCCACAAAGTGGGTATTAAAGAGGCAACCATAGCTTGTATCAGCACTTGCCACAGCAGAAGAGTGACCAGGCAGGAACTTCAGGGGAGATCCTCACTCAAGTTCCTCCTGCCATAGCATTAACCTGGAAACCACATACACCTACATCAGCCACCCACCAGTCACAAGCCCCATGGAAACCACAGGAATGCCCATCTCCAATTCTAGTAGCCCAAAACAATCAGATAGGAGTGACCAGAAGCCCTGCCTGCCATCCGCAAGGGATCAGTTGGCAGAAGCTGAGGAGGGAGTGGCAAAGACCTGGCACCACTACCCCTGCACACCAACTACAGCAACCCAGCCACTCGACAGTTAACATCCACTACTCAGTGAGATCTCCAAGAAATCATGCCCACCACCAATGGTACAGGGGCATCAGAGGCAGAACAAATCTGAAGGCAAACTATGGGAAAGAAGAAAATCACGAATGAACAAAGGAATGTTCCAGAAAATAATATGCCACATAAAGTAAGTCAGCCCATCAAAGTCAACAGCATAGACACAGAAGACTATTTCAACCTGACTGAAAAAGATTTAAGAACCACCATGAAGAAAGCACTGGAAGATATAAAAGAAATGGCAGAAATGGAAAAGAATGATATGCAGAATACAATCTACAAAGGAATGAAAATGAAGCTTTTAAAAATCATGGAGAAATTTAAGAAAGTCCACAAAGAATAGGAAAAAATGGAAGAATATATTAGTATTCTAGAAGACTCAGAGGTGGGGAAAAGAAAAAAAGAGGGAGGGGTACAAAGAAAGAGGATTGAGAAAAAAAAAACACTCCAAGAACTATTGAACACCAAGAGAAAAGGAAGCATTAGAATCATGGAAATCCCAGCAGGAAAAAAGAGAGACAAAGGAACTGAGAAACTGGTTCAGCCACTATAGAAAGCTTTTTGGAGAACCCAACTGAAAATGGAACTACCATTTGTTCCAGCAATCCCACTCCTTGGAATCTACCCAAAGGATAGAAACACTAATTCAAGAGGACACCTGTACTTGGCTGTTTATTGCAGCACTATTTACAATAGCCAGGATACAGAAACAACCCAAGTCCCCCAACACTGATGAATGACTGAAAAAGATGTGGTATATTTACACAATGGAATATTATTCATCAATCAAAGAAGGGGAACATGTCATTTGCAGCAATATTGATGGAGCTGGATGGAGAATCATGTTAGTAGAAACAAGTCAGAAAGAAAAAGAAATACACAATATAGGGAAAACAAACGGGCAAGAAAAATTTAAAACTGCCAATAAAACTTAAAGCATAGAACAAAAGAGGGGAGGAGGGTGGGGTCAAAGGAGGGAGAGGGCACAGGAGATTAAGATGGTGCACAGGAAGATGGTGCACAGGTGATGGGAGGGCCTCGGGTTAGACAATGATGTATTATATATGTATACATATATATATGCAATCAATAAGAATAGAAAAAATAAATAATTGAAGAGAAATTCCCAAATGAGAAGCAAGAAACAAAAATAGAAATACAGGAAGCTGTAACAGCAAATTACCATAGTGAAAACAAAACTAGTCTAAGGCACATAATAGTAAAACAAAAAATCCAAGACAAAAAGAACATAATGAGGCTGGCAACAAGCAAGAAACAGATAGCCCATAAAGGAAAACCTATTAGGCTCATATCAGACTTCTCAGAATAAACATCTTTGGGCAAGACGAGGATGGAGCAACATATTCAACAAACTCCAGGGAAAGAAATGCCAGCCAAGCATACTTTATCCTGCAAAGCTCTCATTCATCTATGAGGGAAAAATATGGACCTTCTCAGATAAACCAAATCTTTATAAATTCACTTCTACCAACCCCCTCTTCAAGAAATATTACAGGAAGCTACATATTTAAACCAACAGAGGAACGAACAAAGAGAACATAATCAGGTAATGAATGGAACTACGAAAAGATAAACAAAATGATAATTACAGATCTCCACATAGCAATAATCCCCTTAAGTATTAATGGACTTAATAGCACAGATAAAAGACAATAACAGAATGGAATAAAAAACAGAACCCATTCTTCTGCTGTCTCCAAGAAACACACCTAGCTGCTAAAACAAAGAAAGCAAAGGGTTGGAAAACAATCCTGCAAACAGACCCCAAAAGAAGGAAGGTAAAGTCATACTTATATCTAATAAAATAGATTTCAAGCTGGAAAAAGGTAACAAGAGACACAGAGGGCCAGTATAGGGACCAAGGGATCAAAACACCAGAAAAGACATAATACTCATCAATATATGTGTGCTAGTGAAGGTGCACCAAAATACATCGGAAAATTGCTAACATTTTTGGGAAAAAGATATTAGAGAATATACATATGTAATAGGAGATTTCAGCTCCCAATTCTCACCAAGGGATAGATCAACAAGACAAAAAATAAACAAGGACACAGTAACTCCAAATGGACACCTAGGCTAAATGGACCTAATAAACATCTATAAGACACTGCACTTCAAAAGCAAACTGAATACACATTTCTCAAATGCACATGAATCATTTTCTAGAATCAGCCACGTGCTGGGCTTCAAGACCAGCATCAAATTCATGAAGATTGAAATCATACCATATATTTTATCTGACCACAAAGATATCAAACTAGAAATAAACTATGAAAATAAGGACTGGATACCTTCCATTTCATGGAGACTGCAGCCATCACATTGGGAAAAGAGTGGTTTAATGAGAAAATCAAAGAAGAAATAAAATACTTTGATATGAATGGCAATGAGGATACAACCTCCCACAATATATGAGATGGGGCAAGAATCATATTAAGAGGGAAATATGTAGCAATACAGTTCCATATCAAGAAATAAGAAAACAACCAAAGAAACAACCTCACATCTGTGTAAACTAGAGAACAGAAAAATCCAAAAGCAATTAGAAGAAAGGAGCTAAGAACCCAAGCAGAAATAAATGAAATGGAAACAAAAGGGACAACCAGAAAGATCACTGAAACAAAAAAACTGGTTCTTTAAAAAGATAAGTAAAACAGATAAAAATCTAGCCAGGCTCAGAAAGAAGAGAATGGAGAAAATGCAAATAAACAGAATCATAAATGAAAGTGGAGAAAATACAACAGACAAAGCAGAAAAACAGAGACTAGGGATTACTATAAACATCTATATGCAAACAAGTTCAACAACCTCAATGAGAGGCACAATTTTCAGAATTATAAAACTATCCAAAACCAGAGAAAGAAGACATAAAAAATCTTAAATACTAATCTCAAGCAGCAAAATTGAAACAATTATCAAAATGCTCCCCAAAAACAAGAGCTCTAGACCACAGGAATTTACAAATGAGTTCTACCATACATTCAGAGATAAACTGGTGCCTAATCTACAAAAAATCTTCAAAAAAAAAAAAATAGAGAAAGCAGGCATACTACCAACACATTCTATGAAACCAACATCATACTAATACCAAAACCAAACAAAGATAACATAGGGAGAGAAAACCACAGGTCAATCTCCTTAATGAACACAGATGCAAAAACTCTCAACAAAATCTTGCAAATAGAATCCAGGAACGCATTGAAAAGATAATACACCTGATCAAGAGGGATTTATCCCAGAGAAACAAGGATGGTTCAACACCCAAAAAGAAATTAATGTAATCTAACACATCAACAAAAAGAAAAATAAAAACCACATGATCATATAAATAGATGCTGAGAAAGCATTTGACAAAATTTAACATTCATTTATGATGAAGGTCCTCAAAATTCTGGAGAGAGGAGGATTGTAACTTAGCATAATAAAACCAATGTATGACAAACCCAAAGTCAGTATCACCCTAAATGGAAAAAAACTAAAAGTCTTCCCTTTGAGATTGGGAAATAGACAAGGCTGTCTACTCTTATCACTACTTTTCAACATAATACTGGAGGTCCTAGCTAGAGCAATAAGGCAAGAGAGAACATACAAGGAATCCAAATAGAGAAAGAAGTAAAATTATCACTGTTTGCAGTGACATTATAATATGATAAACCTTAAAAGCACTATAGAAAACTAATGCAAATAATTAACCAGTTCAGTAAGCTAGCCAGTTATAAAATCAACACACAAAAATCAGTCATCTTATTACATGTAAAAAAAAAAAAATCAGTCTGAAGAAGAAATTAAGAAAACCACTCCATTTACAATTGTACAAACAAAAATTAAATACCTAAGAATAAATTTAGCAAAAGATGTGAAAAACCTATACAAAGAGAACTATAAAGTTGTTACAAGAAATAGAAGACACAGAGAAATGGAAAGACATCCCCTACTCACGGACTGGAAGAATCAACATTCTCAAAATAGCTAGCAAAAAAAAAAAAGTAATTCACAGATTCAATACAATTCTAATAAAAATTCCAATGACATTCTTTAAAGTAATAGAACAAATACTATTGAAATATATATGGAATAATAAAAACCTTGAATAGCCAAAGTGCTCCTGACCGAAAGGAGAGAGAATGGAAACTTTAAATTATACTACAAAGTCATAATAATTAAGTCAGCACGGTACTGTAATAAAAACAGACACACAGACCAATGGAACAGAATTGAAAGCCCACAAATAAAACCACACATGTGTGTTCAACTAATCTTTGAAAAAGGGGCAAAACAACACACACTGGAACAAGGATAGTCTCATCAATAAATAGCGCTGGGAAAACTGGGCTGATATATGCAAAAGAGTCTGGACTACTCCCTTACTCCTCCCATAATCAAAAGCAACTCAAAATGGATAAAAGACTTGGATGTAAGACCTGAAACCATAAAATATATAAAAGAAAACATAGGCAAAACACTCCACGGTCTATACTGCCGAAACATCTTCCAGGACATATCTGTACAAGCAAAGAAAACGAAAAACTACATGGAACTCCCTGAAACTAAAAAGTTTCTTCACAGAAAAAAATAGAGAAAAACAAAAACAGATACCAAACCAATTAGGAAAAAAAGCTTTGTCCTCCACTCAACTGACAGAGGTCTGATACCAAAGATTCACACAACTTAACAAAAGCAAAGCGAAAAAAAAGCCAGTCAAAAAATGGAGAGAACTTAAAAGACACTTCTCCAAAGAGGAAATACAAATGGCCAATATGCATATGAGAAAATGCTCAGTATTATTTTTAATCAGGGAAATGCAAATTAAAACCACAAAGGGATACCACCTCACACCAGTAAGAATGACCCATGTAAACAAACAAACAAACAAACAAAACAGGCAACAACAGCTGCTGGAGTAGATGTAGAGTTTTATATTGCGGGTAAGAATACAAACTGGTCCAGTCATTATGGAAAACTGTGTGGAGGACTCGCAGGTGACTGAAAATAGAACTGCTATGTGATCCAGCAATTTGGGTAGATTCTGGGAATCTACCTAAAGGATACAAAATCACTAACAAAAAAGGACACCTGGACTCAGATGTTTACTGCAGCAACTATTTACAATAGCCAGGATATGGAAACAACCCAAATACCCCAAAACAGGTGACTAGGTCAAAAAGTTGTGGTATATGTACACAATGGAATATTATTCATCTATCAAAAAAGACAAACTTAATGTCATTTGTGGTAAAAAGGATGGAGCTAGAAGGAATCATGCTAGCAGAAATAAGCCAGAAAGAAAAATACAGGATGGTTTCACTTATATAAGGGATATTGGGAAAACAAAATAAAGGAAAAGTAAGATTTAAAACTAACAAATTGTCAGCAGAATTGAAGCATAGAGCCAAGGAGAGGAAGAAGGGTAAAGTCAGGGGAGAGATGGGCACAAGAGATTAAGGGGACAGTTCACAGATAACAAGGTAGTGGGAGAACCTTGGGGTATACAACAATGTAAATATATGTGTGTGTGCAATCAATTTATATAAATTAGTTAATTAATAAGCATTTGACAAGTTAGGAAAAGGAACGTGTCCCAAATTACCTGATCTTACTGACATGTTATGGCAGTATCTCCACCAAGAAGATTCAGTAAGTTCATGGGTCCTACTCAGAGTGGGAACATTATTTTTTTCAAATAGAGACAGGATGAATTTGATGCTTCTCTAGCCAATGAGTTGGTTGTCAGTAAGAAATGAGTAAATAGAAGTGAGGGTAAGACCCATGTAAGTCCTACAAGCTGAATCTCAATTTCACATCTCATTTAAATAATTTGCAAGACTCACCTAGGTGCAAATGATCACTTCATAGCTACCATAAAGGTAGTATTTAGTGGGGTTCTATTCAAAAGTAAAGTCATCAGTCCAGGGGAGAAAAATAAGGAGCTTTACTAGAAGGATATTAGATTTCTTTCAAAGGTCAGTTACAGTGGTGCATGCAGAACTTGTTTGCTATATCCATTATCTGTATCAAGGGAGTGTGGCTTTGGCAATATTTGTATGATTAAAGAGCTAATGAATCACCTTGCAGTGGCTGACCTCTAAATTAGAACTGCTTGATAGTTCCTGTCAGAATCAGTGGTTTGCGAAAAAACAGCTGTTTATATGCCGTCAGTGCACTAAGCTATGTTTGCCAGGAGCTTAGAAAGCATTTTTAAAAACTTGTCTGTTTAAAATAAATATATATTTAGAAGTGACTGTTTTAATTTATAGAGTATTTGTCACCATCATATTGTCACAAAAACAGAACTCTACTTAATAGCGTTAATTATTTTTCAATAGTTTCAAAATAGTGCTTTCAATCTAAGAAACTTATGGGAGTATATAATCATAAGAGAACTTAAGATACAGTACTATAAACACCTTGGCACCATAGTTGCTTATTGTCAAATAAAATGAAGGCAATAAAATGTACTATTCGTATTTAACGATTCAACATTCATCTCTCATTAATTTAGTTTACAAAATTAAACTAAACTCAAAAGTAGAAAGAAAACAGTCAAAACTCATACTTCAGTTTTTTATATTCATGTAAGTGAGAGGTACATGTTTTGTTTCATGAGAATGCATTTGCAGGCTGCAGTTCTGAAAATGGACTCAGAAATCCCTCCAATTCTAGCGAAAAACCATACACCTTCAGGTACACCTCATCAAGAAGACAATGTTAGTGTTATTTCTCATAGGGTTCTTCAAGGATTAGATAAGACATTACATGTGAAAGAACCTAACAATAAAGAACAACCATTTGATAAATGTTTTTAAGTCTATCTTTTTCTAATCTTAACTTTTCAACCTGCAAAACAGAAAGCAAGGAATTTCTCCCAACATGGAATCAATTTCATGATCTCAATACACTTCACATCTTCAATCTGCTCATCTCTGTCTAATCTTATACAATATGTATCACCATAGAGCACTTTAGCAAGGACTTGTGCTTTCTGTAGAGCTGAGTCATTCATTTAATGTCAGAAAAAGAGCAAAGGTTTATTAGAAGAACAAATGTGACTTACTCATCTTTGTAACATGGTAGCCTTAGAGACAACTAAGTTAAGGAAACTTGAATACATTGGCTATTAAAGACTTTAGAAGGTTTAATCACTTAGCTTCTCTGAACTCTATCTCTAAAAACTAAGGTAATAATATCAGTTTCACAATCCTATTGGAATGAACAAACGAGAATATGAAAATGACTAATAGTAGCTGGTCTATGGGTGGTATGTTATTTGATTTATTGACTTGTACCTCTAGCTTTCCCCATACTAATAAAAAACAACCTTCGTAATAATGCATCTTATTCAACATGTGTCTACCTAACATTAAAGATGTCTATGAATTACTTTATATTCAAGCATGTATATATGTGTACAGCATACAAACATGTGTATGTATGTGTATGTACAAGCAAATCATCTTAGGTAATCACTAAATCTGCAGTATAAAAATGCACCTTAAAAACCTGCCACCTGCATGAATTCAGCAAATCATTTTGTGACAAAGACAGGCCTCATTCTGAATCACCAGCTATCTCCATCCATCAGTAAAAATCATTTTAAGATAAAATGTGTTGACACTTTTTCATACTTTATAACTATGAAATGACATAACCTTTCCTACTTTCACAGAGAAGAGAATAAAAACAGACCTGACAAATGGGAGGAACAGCCTGTTTTGGGCAATTTAATCTCTTTTAAACAATTATATCATACTTAATACCTTTTTCCAAAAGACAGTTATAAAGTTCTCACATTGCTCTTTAGAAAATTTCCAAGTCAAATACTGATTATAATATCTAGTCTTCAAAATATATGTGTTTATTGGTACTTATCACTGATTGGTCCACCCAAAGTCAAGCCAACCTGGTAAGTTTCCAATATGCAGGGTCAAGATTAAATAGAGAACATCCAGTACGGCATGGGCCAGCAACTAGTCAGAGACATTGTCTCCAACTGCATTCAGGAGACTACTCTCTTTGCCTCCAGTTGTTTAACTCTGGAAATGTGGGCAGGCAAAGATGCTAGGTGGTGAGTATCATTCAGGACTCTCAAGACTGTGGCAAGTATTTACCAGCAAATAAGGACTTATTTCCCTAATCTTAACAAATAACAGTGCCTTTTTTAGATGGATGGAGAATTGGAGGGATGTAAGAAGGTGCCTAAAATCCCCAATGTTAAAAGACAGTTGCAATGACATAATTATTAGAGTCTTGAAATCTCTATTTAAATGCAAATTACTGGAGAGAAACTCCTCAAGGCATTTGGGCCTACTGTCACATGGGCATTTAGCTGAAGATGCAGCCAGTGGACACTGGATAGCAAAGCACAGATGGGAGGAAGCAAAGACTGCCCTAGAGGTTCACTGAGCTGAGGGAAGCAGAGAAGGTAGAAAGATTCTGGGGTGGGCTGGAGGCCAGAGAAATACCATATAGACCATGTAGATGATGCTCTCTAGCTGACCTGCATACACATTTCTAGCCACTTTGCTCAAAGTTGAACAAAATTCAACCACAGTATTCAAACTGATGCCATTTTTGCTTTGGATTCCCACCCCTCCCAATAATTCAAATAAAGTAAATTAATTCAATGCAGCTAAATCCCCGTCAACCTCTTTTTAAAGACATATTGATCGACAGCTAGAGGTAGGTTTTTAATAGCCAAAACCTCTTACAGAAATTCAAGATTCCCTGTAAGAAACCCACCACACCGTTTGTTTCAAAGATGTTTCAGGAAGTGGCTCAACTGACTCCTGTGAAATAACCACAGGTAGTTTAATAAAGAAAAGAAATAACACAAACACTCAGAGTCATATATGAATTGCTACTAACAAAGTTTTTTCAGAAAAATCCAACAAACTATCTTACAAAGTGGATTAGAAGGTTTTATAGCCCTCATTCTGATTTGAGCTAACCTCACATTTACACAGGGAATAGTAAAGGGAACTTTGTAATTCAATAAAGCTTGTAAACATTCCAAACTTTATAAATGTGTATCTGACACTGAAAATAATTTTATTTTAGAATCACTCCATGAACAAGTCTTTATGCCAGTAGGACAGTTTATAAGTTAATTAAATTTAGTCATATTGGAATTTTTTTCTTTTTGGCTTTCAGTACACTTTACTTTAATATCATATTGTAAATTCTTTAACATTGATTCGTTTTCTAATGGGAGTATTGATTCTACCACATATGTATCATTATTTTCCCCCAACTGAAAAAGGTAAAATCTCGGAACTAAAAATTGACTAGTTGTCTAGATAGATATAAAATGTTTATGTATGTATGTCTACATATGTTTGAGATCAGCAGAGGTGAGAGGTTAAAGGATAATTCAGAGTGACTAAAAACAAAAGTTGGGAAGATCAAAACAAAATATTTTAATAGTTTTTATGTGTTTTCTTATATTTCTGCTCTCTCCCCTGATAGCCAAAACAGTCCTATGATATGATTTAGCAATCATATTCTTTTTGGGTCTGAGAACACTAATATCATTGATTTAAATGGAAAAAAATTTGAGTATTCCAAGACCCAAACAATAAGCTACCATATCATAACAGGAACATTCCAGTTTGTGAGAGCAGGGGAAACCTGTAGTTCAATTCTCCCACCTCAGACTTGTGAGAGAACCTGACTACTTAATTCCCAGAATTTATTTCTGTTGAGTGGGGAAGAGAAAGGCAGAGAAACCTGACTTAATATGAAATACAATTTAAACAAACACAAATAGCAAAGGTGAACCTACTGACAATTCTTGATTAAACACATAAAACAGTTGAAAATTACAGAAAAATTGGAAATCAGCACATGAACAGCCAGTAGATAAGATTAGACAATTATGTTTATTTGGAAACTTGGATATTAGGTTAAAGTGGACATCTATGAAGAGATATGAACAATCTAATTCCTTCCAAACAGGCATTCCTAAATTATGCTGAAAGAATTAGCATTGCTCAATCCAGAATCTGGAACCTAACTTTCAGAGTTCAACCATAGCCTCAATGATCTTGAGAAAGCTACTTAGTCTTCTCACTGTAAGATTGACATGTTTGTAAGAGCTTATCGCATCCCTGAGAAACCTAGGAACCATAAATTGTTATTAAAAATAAAATAGATGTGTTTTTAATTTAGAACTGTCAATTAATTTAATATGACCCAGTCACAGGAGTACCTCCTCTTCCAGCCCTGACTTTAATTTAGTATGGAAGTCCCAAAGATTGAAGATCTCAATCTTCTGAATTCCCAAGACTTTCTTCATCCCTGTCTCCAACAGCAGGGGCCTAAACTCTAACCCTCAGAAAAGCAACAGGAACAGTAGAGCAGGAAATGTGATTAAATTAAGGTCCTGGCAGTACTTCCACATGCTTATTTTCAGAATGGTTTAATTAAAGTTTCTGACATGAAGAGAGCTATTTCCGTTCATCCTTTCAGAGCTGGTTATGGAGGGAGGAAAAAACTGAAATAGACTGTTTCAGTCAATTTGTAACAATATAGTTGTACAATTAAGCTGGAAGGATACAAAGAAAGTTAGTCTATATAATTTTTCCTCTTATAGATGTATTCATTAGAGAACAAATTGAGGTTTCAAATGGAATAATGTTGAGACAAACCAATCAGAAGAGAACAGTAGTTTCAAAATGTTCAATCAGGACTCAATGTCCAAAACTTTAATTGTGTCCCTATTTTATTAACATTCATTCTAAAAACCTACAAAAATGGTAAAACTGAATAAACGAATGCCCTATTTTAAGTACCCTTATTCTGGTATTATGCTAAATTTGTTCCATATATTATAAACATATAAACACTGTTAATGACTACAATGACAAATTAATTATCTGCTAGAATTTGGATGCTTTATACTAGGAAATGGATACCATATATCAGAAAAATGTCTAGGAGTCAGTCAAACTTTTTGAAAGAAGCTGAAAGGAGAGTGGATATGAATTTTAAACAGTGTTTCTCTCCAACCTCAAACTAACCCATCAAGTCACAGAACTGGTACATCTCTTCTCTCAACCTGAGACCAGGGATGATTACGGAACTATTCAGTCTGCAGTGAACCCACTCCATTTGTCAGCTGGCCTGAGTAGGTGAACAATGGCAGAACTTTTCGGTCACCTAGAGGGTAGCAGCTGCTCCAAGTTCTGGAGAGCCCACGGAGCAGAGCTGCAACCTCATGTTGTGCGCCAAGAAGCAGCGTCTTCCCGCCCACATGATGTGTACTCAGCCTCCACACACCTGGGCCAGGGCTTTGGGCACCATCCATTATGCTGGTGATCACACAAGTCTCCAGCTTCCTGGGGAACTAAGGTGAGGGATGTTTAATTGCACTGAAAAACAGCTTTTGCAGGAACAGATGTAGCCCTTCACATTCTGGTGACTTTGGGGAGGAAGAGGAAGGAGGAGGGAGGTGATGTGATTAAAAAGAATTAGAGGGATGGGGGAACAAAGAGAGAAAACCTGAATCATCTCTCACTTTAATTTTTCTCTATCACACATAAGTGGCTTCCTAGCAGAAAAAGGAATAGCCTGAATATATGGTCATTTAAACAAGTCTTTACTCTCTTTAGTTACAAAATAAGATAGTATACAATTTTCCAGAGCTTAATTAAGATATAACTGACATTCTACAAAATGCACATATTTCAAATGTACAACTTGATGAGTTTTAATATACATAAAACTCATGAAATTCTACCAAATTCAAGATAACAAGCATATCCATCACCCCCAAAAGCCTCTTCAGGGCTAACTGCAAACTTCCTTCCTTCTCTACCTCCTTTCACACAAACATAATTTACTTTGAGCCTCTATAAAGAAATTTGCATTTTCTGTAATTTAATATAAATGGAATGGTATTTCTTTCATCTGACCAAAGCCAAATACTTTTAACAATTATATTGTAAATTACTTTTTTAAGTTTTATTTTGTTGTGGTAAGGATACTTAACATGAGCTCTACCTCTTAGGTTAATAAGTGTATGATACAGTATCAGGAACTGTACTGTAAATATTGTACAGCAGATCTCTAGAACATTAATCTTGCTTAACTGGAACTTCCTGTTTCT
Source organism: Uropsilus gracilis (assembly GCA_004024945.1). Taxonomy (NCBI): domain Eukaryota; kingdom Metazoa; phylum Chordata; class Mammalia; order Eulipotyphla; family Talpidae; genus Uropsilus; species Uropsilus gracilis. Next base: position 13,091 of record PVHY01003590.1, on the reverse strand, counting down.
CCTTCCCTCATGCCATGGCAACCAATACTCCATTATTGATTCTATAAATTTGACTATTTCATGTAAGTAGGAGCATGTAGCATTTGTCTTGTGACTAGCTTATTTCAGTTATGAAATCAAGCTTCATTCCTGTTGTCACATATTACAAAATCTCTGTTGGGGCTAAATAGTATTCCATCATATGTGTTTATTGTATACCTTTGCCCATTCATCTGTCAATAGACATTTAAATTGTTTGTACATCTTGGCTCTTTTAAATAGCATTCCAATGAACTCAGAAGTGCTAGTATTTCTTTGATATCCTGATTTCAATTTTGGGGGATAAATACCCAGAGGTGGTATTGTTTGATAACATGTTAGTTCCATTTGTAATTTTTTGAAGATCCTTCATATTCTTTCCCATAGAACAATGGCATGTTTCATTCCTATCAACAGTGTGCAAGGGTTCTCTCCACATCCTTGAAAACACTGGTATTTTGTTTATTGACAATATCTAACAGCAACGAAGTGATATCTAATTGTGGTTTTGATGCAGTTCCTTGGTATGATTAGTGATCTTGAGCATATTTTCATATGCCTATTACCTAATTTTTTTAATCTTCTTTGGAGAGTGTATAGACAAGTCCTCATTCCATTTTCAAATTAGGTTATCCATTTGCTATAGGTGTTCTGCTTACATCAACATATTTTTATTTCCCTTTTCTCTTTTTCCTTTGTTTTAAGCAAATTTTAATTCTAACACTAGAGTCAACACAAAAGTGTTTTTAACCAATTCACACATACTATAAATTTACAAAGATCATGTGTTGTAATTGGCTTAATATCCTGATAAGGTTGATATGGGTATGTACCCACAGAGTATATCAAGGCCTCTTCTTCAATCAGGAATCATAATAGCACCTGGTCATAATGGCCAAGTATATAATCACAAGTGTAACAATATATCCTTGATATTGCATACAGACCACTGACTTCCCAGAACTGCTGCATCCATCTTAGAAACATTTCAAAGATGGTGTCTGCCTTCTTAAAATTATAACTGAATTCCTTTGGACCTTAACCTCTTTATGAAAAATGTATATAGATTTTGAGATTACTTAGTCTTTGGGGGTTGCTAATAACAGAATGACCTAGATTGAATCATTTACAAAATATAGTAATTTCTTTTTCATGGTTTGGAAGTTGTAAAGTCTTAAGATCAAGGTGCTGGCATATTCAGCAACTTGTGAGATTCACTTTGTGGTTCCTAAACAACCACCTTCTCAATGTGACTTCACACAGCTATGTCTCGCTCACATCTTTTATAACAGCAATTTCATTCATTCACTTTTAGGACCCAATCACTTCCCTAAGACCCCTTTCTCCTGGTACCTTCACACTGGAGATTAGATTTCAACAAACAGATTTTAAGGGGACATAGAACTTCAGTCTAGAGCAACATTTGAAACTTTTCTATCAGTTAAAACTAAGTTGAGAAAACCATGAAAAGACAACAGGGAAGAGTGTGCAGAAGGAAAACAGATTCTTTTGAAGTTAGAGATCCACTGCCCATCCTGGTTCCAGACCTGAATCTAGCACCATCTTTGAAATGCCAGTGCTAGCATTCAACTATACAAATTGGTATGTGCTCTGGAAATATTCTATACCCGACACCCCTGGTGACAAGGCCAAATGCCCATGTGCATACCAAGTGTCTCTAATATCAAAAATCACCAGAGCTCCCAATTCTTCCCCAACAATGAAGTCATTGCTACTGAAATGATTTTAATTTTAAATAAAAATGAGCCAACTCTCAGGAAATGTTTATCATGAAACTTAAATTAAGGTCTATATCACAAATCTAAACTCAGGGATGCAGCCCACAGTTCTATAGACACAGTTATTCTTGCCCACAGCCAAAGGCAATAGACAGTCATTTTGACTATCATAGAAGTCATTATTCACCAAAACAATCCCATGTCCAAAGAGGAGTTATCTATTCCAAAATAAATTCCATTTAAAAAAAAGTTAGTTTAGAAAGGATGGCAACAGGGTTAGGACAACCTGCAATCTTGGAAATGAGACAGAAAGGCCTTGGGCAAGGCATGTCAAATCTCAGGACATCAGTAGTCCAGAAAGGTTAAGCCAGAAGGACCCCTCTTCCCTGTCAACTGCAGAATTCAGCCAGGCACAAGGAGAGAAAGGATTGTTGAAAGAAACAAGACCTGTAAGATTCAGATTGACCATCATGTATTAGTGTTTTTGTTCATTTTTTAATACCCTAAGACCTAATCAGGTCTGAAGGCAGACGAAAGTCAGATTAAAAAGCAAAAATGAAGCATTATTCAAAAAGTCAAAACACTCTATTCTGGATCAGGGTTCCCAAATCTGAACTATCCACCAAGAAATTTAAGAAAAACGTTACAAGAGCATAGGTACTTAATTAGCACCTCCATCCCAAACAGCAAAGTAATTCCATCTGACCATCCTGTTAACAGCTATAAGCCCACCAACTAATTGACATTGCTAGCACTTAGACTGCAAGGTCACTGATCTGTGAGATACATACTATATTTTCAGTGTAAACAATCAACCACAGGGGTCAATGCACCTGGGGTCAGATCCCGGGGCAGTATGTTTTTCCCTGCCACTTTCCTGCTGGCAGCTAAAGATAGTAATACTTACAATCAATTGGGGGGGAAAGTATTGCTTTTATTGCTTTTATTTCTTAAGAAATTTAATTGACTTTCCTTTAAAATGTTTTTAGAAGGATTAAACATTGCTAAAATGGGTAAAGAAACAATTCTCCAAATTTAGCAAGCAACAAAACCACCTGGCAGACTTTTTAAAGCAGAGATTGCTTTAAAAGTCCCACCTCCAGTTACTAATTCAGTAGGACTGGGGTGGGGCCCAAGAATTTCTCTGTTTGGAGACCACACTTTAAGACTGCTTTAAATAACTTCCTTTCCTTAACTTGGCTAAATTAGATTCTTGAACAACCAACAATAATAATAGTTAGCACTTTTAAGGGTTTACTACATGTTTGGTAACACATGCTAAATGATTTATACACATGAAAAAGTTCTTCTTCACCCCAGCCTAGTTTGATATTATTCCCATTTTCCAAGGGAGGAAACTGAAGCAGTGTTCTCATACTACAGCCTAGGACCAGATAGGTTATGGTATGGTTATTGTTGGTATCACCTATACTTTCATAATCACACATCTGACTTTTCCCAGATGATGTCATTTCCTTTGCAAACCTACTAAGGTTTTGGCAATTTGGTTCTTGTTTTGTCTATTAATCTATTTCTCTCACAAATTCTCTCTAGATTCTCTCTAGACAATTCACAGAATCTCTCTAGATTCTCCCAGAATCTAGAATTAGGGTATGTGCATTCAAACAGTTAATGTCAGGAACTAAACAAAATACAGTCGCTCATGTAAAGCCCAAACAAATGATCAAGAGCAGTGAATATTCAGGATCCCAGGATCCTCTTACTTGGTGATTCATTATCCTCCAGAGCCTGCAAGTCTGCTAAGGAACCTGTATTCATGCAGTGCACAGAGAAGTCAGAGAATGGAGCAGTGCACATGGGAGGTTTTATGGGCAGTTGTAGAAGAGTTGAGGCTTCTATTGGCTAGAACTATCTCACATGACCACAATTACAGAGAGGCAAAGAAATGTAGTTGCCACAATCAGGAGGAAGCACTAATGTTTGTTCAGACAATGTTGGCCACAGTTCTCCTTCCAGAGCATTTGACAATATTCACACCAATATACTACCAGACTTCCTCACTACCTTTATAGACCACTCATTTACCAATGAATTTAGTACCTAGCTTATTGCCTTTCTACTTCATTACCATTCGCAGTGCCTTCACTAGCTTCATGGACAAGTGTGTTAACATCTTAGGTTCTTAGTTCCATAACTGCCTTACGTCTAGTAAGCTTTTTTTCTTTCATCTCTATTTCCCAATGCTGTAACAGCTAAATTACTTCCAAAAATTTCAAGTATCTCACCTATTGTCCTCTTTCTAGTGCCCTTTGACCTTTAATTAGCACATTTCAAGATTTCTTGACTTCATTAAAACCACCAACTGACTTACCCAAAAATTCACCACTCTCATCCTTCTTTAACTCACTCTTTTGCTTACCAGCCTCAACATTTAAGTATAGTAACTCCCTCAAAAGTGACATTAATTTCCATAAATTCCACCCATTATTCTCCATGTATAATTAGCATCAAAAATTTCAACAGCTACCTGCCCTAAGATTGTTCTCATTCAACTCAGCATCTTCATAAATATTCCAGTTCTCCTTCTCCCCCCAAAATCATTTATTTTCATTTTCCCTAGCCTCTTGAAGTTAGGCTAAGTGACAAGGGTACCCAAATTCTCCGCAAATGAGCCAAATTTAGCTCAATGTCTATTTATGTAAATAAAGTTTTATTGGGATATAGCCACAGATTACTTAATAAAGTGTCTGTGGCTACTTTTGTGCCACAACAATAGAGCTGAATAGCAATGACAGAGGCCATATGTTCAACAAGCATAAAATATTTACCATCTGGTCCTTTACAGAAAAAAAAATTAGCAATTCCTCATTTAGACTATCATGTTCAGTGTCACCAGAGTTTTAATAGTCACAAAAGTGCCATGTTTTTTGAAAGATTTTTTATCAAAGGGTGGTAAATTTTAAATGCTTAAATTAAATCTACAATACTCTGCTATCTCACAGAAACAGAGGCCCTGATGCTACACTATATGGCTGAGATGGAAGTATTTATACATGCTAATTCTTCTTACTCTTTTCTGCAGTACATTAAAATCATCATCCCATTGAAACTTATAATAGTTCTTTAATGAAGTAGGGCAGATATTGATGGTTCAATTTTAATGCTAACAGGAGAAGCAGTGAGGCTGGAAGATTAAATGACATCCTATCAAATAGCTGCACATGGGCTCAGAAAAAAATTCCAGTTCTGGCACCTAGCATTCCAAAAGTATCTCATTCAGAGTTACCATCCCTCCCCAGGAGAAGCTGCCTGCCGTCGTGGAAACTGGATCCTCCATCCATACATCATCACTCCTACTACAAGACTCTGTCCCCAGAAAATGCTAATTCCCATCCTGAAGCCATCATAGTAAATCCTGGCACTCTCCAGGGCCTGAGGTAAATGCCTGCATAAAGCCTCTAGGCGGAGGCATCAAAAATACTTAGACTGGATAATACTTTTCTTCATGAGAAGGTAAAATACAATTTTCTTTCTTTCTTTCTTTTTTTTTTTTTTTTTTTTTTTTTTTTTTTTTTTTTTTTTTTTGAGACTAGGTCGCCATTTTTACCCATGGAACTGCAGGCTCACATTGCCTGGGGTACCATGAACTCAAGCAATTCCCAGCCTCAGCTTCCCAGGTAGCTGGGATTACAGGAGCACACCACCATGTCCAGCTATTTTTTGGGACTAGGTCTTGCTGTGTTGCCCTGAGCGGGACTCGAACCACGATCCCTAGCCCCAGCCACTTCATAGGCTGAAGCTTACAGGCATGAGCCACCGTGCCCGGCAGTAAAATACAATGTTCAAGGGGAAAAAAAAATTCACTGCCTCCTTCAAGTGGACTTCCTGGGAACTATGAAAACAACAGTAAATTGCTATCAGTTTGCTTGCTTTTGAGTTTTCCCACATGATCATAGACATCTCATTCCAAAGTAGAATGAAAGCTGACCTCCTGGTGTTTTTATGGCTCACGTAGTACAACTTTGGCTTAAGACTCCTGACTCCTAATAGGACTGAATTATGTGACTATATTTAACAGAAACAGATACTATGTTGGGGGACAAAAATAAACCCACTGTACAGGACTTCCTCAGCAGGTCATTTAGCCTCAGTTTCAGAGCCAGCTTAGCTCAACAAACAAACACTGTACCTCTTACCTTCTGGTCTGCCGTCCATGAGGACTCATCTGGTTGATGTGAAGCTCTGCATCTTTCAGTTCACTGATCCAAATCCAGCATTCCTGTACATTCCATGCAACTAAGACATTTCAGGAAAAGTCCCTGCCTGTGTGAACCAATAAGTATATGGACGCTTAAATCCATGCCATATCCTTATATTGATGAATGCATGATCAAAGCACAGTTCTCCACAAGTCAGTCACAGATCTTCCAAACTTTGTCCCTGTACCCTCTCCCCTTCAAGCTCCAATCCCCTTATCACTACACCAACCTACCCTTCAGGATACTACAGAGAGAACAGTTTATCTAGAAAGCAGATTCCCCAAGGCTGTGCCAAATCACTCATCCTAAAACAAGGGAAGAAACTAAATATTCATTTCCTAGGAGAACTTCCAGTTGCAAATTGGAATAGATTTGCAGTGAACCCTGACTCCAAATCAAAGTCAAAATAAATTCAATTATATAAACAGTGTAATTTTATCATTTATCCATACTTCTCCATCCATTCTTTCAAGGAGTGTTAGCTCTTTGAAAACAGGAACTAGATCTTATTTTCACAAATATCTCTACCCATAGAACAAGTACTAACACAAGGGATAGTCAATACTAGTTGAACTAATATGGTTAGAATTCAGAATTTGTATAGTCTGAGCAACTGCAGCTGAGGGTCACATATTATATGGCCAAAACACAATGTTAGACAATGTAGACTTTATTTAGTTTGATTATCCTAGCCAAAGTCCAATTTACAATAAAACTTTCACTATCTCAAAGGCTACATGCCGCTATCATAGTTAAAATATTCTACCAAGAAATGTGTTGACAACTTTTCAGTATTTTGTGCAGTGTGTGATTTTTTTTTAAAGATAGAATATAGCTGAAAATAGAGTATTTTTTATACTGCAGAGCTGGATTTTTCACTCATCTAGATGGGCTGTCCAGTCATGCCATCAGACAATTCTAATTGCTGTTCTCGTGTCGAATGTAAGGAGAGGAGAGCATCATGAGCTCCCGAGTAACCAAGCCTGATCATAGAGCAGCTCCCAACCCAGTCTGCAAAAGGAAATGAGAATCCTTGGTTGCGGTGTAGAAGGTTTCAACCTGAACAGCACTATTTCTGAGCCATCCTTTGCAGTGCTGGCACTGTCTTGATCCTTGAAGAAGTAGGTTTTTCCAAGAGCACACTTAACAGTGCTGAGCTACATGAAAACCCTGAGGTGTCAGCGTCACTGATAGATACTCATCAATGGGCACATCTTACAAATGAACATTACAATTTAAGATGCGGATTAAACATTAACAATAAGGCATAAATAAGACCCAGAGGAAGACACACTAGCTAGATAGTCCCTTACAAAAAACAGCCACATTCATATTTTCCATGTATTCATTTTTTTCTTTTAATAAGATTCCAAATCCCTCTAAGCAGACGCTATAGTAAACCAAAAAAGGAAAGAAAAAAGAATTATGGCACATATTTTCACATCCTTCATAAGATGCAAGAGTGTTTCTGCCTGCCTCATTTTCATTATGTTATTTCTGGTCTACTTTATTAAGAAAGATTTCAGGTTGATTGGATTCAAAAAGCTGCAGGCACCTTCTCATTCCACATCTTTACAGGTTCTGTTAATGACTAAGAGTTGGAAAACATGCCAGAAAAGGGGGTCTTTAAGTTACATGTTACCTCATGTAGCTAACAGTTTCTTTAAACAAAATTACATATGTTTTTGATTTTCATGACGCACCCAGAAAACTACCATTCAGAGCAAAAAGTCACCTGTTTCATCACTGACACTAAATATTCCTATGATGCTATTGGGAAAGAAAACTTAAAACTAAAGGTTTCTGAAAATATTTTAATCCTTGATGCATATATAACATCCAATATAGATAAAACTCTTTCTAGGTCATGTCTCCAGCGATAAATTAACAGCTTCTTGTGCGTAAGCACTGTGCATTGAAGCAAGCTGCTACAACAACCTCCACGGAACTTTTAATCAAATCTTGCACAGAACCAGGGCTCCAGAGGTTATCTCATTTCTTAAAGAGGGGTAGCTCTGTTTCAATTAGTACCTCAATTCCACAGAATACTGACAGAAAACCACATAGTCAAAAAAAGAACTTTTAAGGCCTTTGCCAATTCAAAAAAAAAAAAAAGAATTAAGATTTAAAACACTGAAATCTTCATGTGGTGATGTAAACAAGCTTCATGATACCATGGCAACATTCTCTTTTTTAAATGAAATTAATTAGCCTGTGAGCCTGCAAAATGTTAGAGCAAAAGAATTGAGAATATCCCCCTCCATAACTAACGCCTTACCTCCCCTCTTTCTCCCTGAGCTTGTCAATCTGAAACACTAGAGGTCGATCTGTGGAAGAAATCTTCAGCTATAGCTTTGTTTTAAATGCATGAAGAATGTGGAGGCTTAGATAGCATGCATTCCAAATAAGCCTGAGATCTGGAGATACGAGTGTCTCAAGTATATAACACTCAAACAAAATACAACTCCATTTGACTGGGGCACCCATGGAAAAGAATTGAGGGAGTGGTCTTGAACCACCTACAAATTTATGTCTATGTGTACTATGTCTGTGTGGATGGTGTAGCTGTGAAGTAATCATTTTTAGAATTCACACATTGGAAAATTCATGTTAGCATCATGTCTCATAAAACTAAATACAAGCAAATATGAGCTTGTTTTTACATACATTCTAAATTTCTAGGAGTTGCTAAACAGAAAATGAAAGGCTATACTTTCATGCTCCTTCAGAACAAGGGAGGTCATATATATATATATTATATATATTATATATATATTATATATAATATATATATAATATATATATATTTAGAAACAGAAGCCAAGGAGTATATTCGCTACAAGCGTAGTCACAGTGAATACAGACAAGTTGCTGGGTGTCTCTACTATCTTAGTATTATTGTCTCATTCACATAAAAGACCCCTTCACAAACACTTCCACAGCATTAGGCCAGAATTTCCTATCATTAAATCATGATTGAGTCTGTTAGCATTTTGGCCCAGATAATACTTGTTCTTGGAGGTATTCTGTGCCTTGAGGAAATTTAGCGGCATCCTACAATGGCCTCTACCCATCATGCCAACCAATACTGCATTCACAAATGGCCATGTCACCGGATTTCAGAGCAATGAAGGGGTAAAAATGCCCTCAGCTGAGAACCACTGTGTTAGAAAAGCCAACTCAAAAGAGGAGTAAAACACTCTCTCCTGCAGAAACCAACAAAGACCACCCAAACAAGAACAAACAGGCCGTTTGTTCAGTGTTTACATAGCCAGGGAGTGAGCCACTGTCACTTTCATTGGCAGAGGTTCAAAGGCAGGCAGGGGAGTGGAAAGCTGTGGAGGGCAGGAGTAGGGGAAGCAAAGACATAGGGTGTCGCTAATAGGAGGTTCTTGCCCAAGAAAACTGGAATCAGGGCATTTTATGTGATTACTTTGTGAAGCATATTTGGCTTTCCCTGTGGGTCCTGGGCTGGAAGTGAGAGTTAAAGCATAGGGAAGCCAGTGGTGACTGACCAAGTCAGTTTTCAGTATTGGGAGCCCAGTAGTCACCACTGTATCTGAAGGCATTTAGATTAATTTTCTTTCCCTGCTGTAACAAACTACCAAGGAGTTAGCAGCTTAAAGAAATCCCACTGTGTTGTCTAACAGTTCCCCAGCTCAGAAGCCTGATTTGCACCCTAGCGGGTAGCAACAAGATGTCCACAGGCCAGGACTCTTTTATGGAGATTCTAAAGGAGGACCTATTAACTTACCCATCCCAGTTTCTCCAGGCCACTCACATTCCTGGACTCAAACGCCCTTTCTTCCATTCTTTAAAGCCAGCAACATTGCTCAAGCAGTCTTCAGTGGCCACAGCTCCCTCTGATTCCCTTTCTGTCTTTCTCTTCTGATTTTAAGAATGCTTGTTTTCCATTGGCCCCACCTGGATAAATGCAGCTGCACTTCCTACTTTCAGGTCAACTCTTCAGCAACCTTAATATATTGATTTAGTAATTATAGTATAATTAGTCTTAATTATATATAATGTGATATAATTAATTTAGTAATTATAAATTAATTTCACTCAAAACTTTAATTCTTTTTTGCCATCTAGCAAAATTGATCCCTAGAATCCAGGAGTTAAGATGTGAACATCTTGGGTGCCTTTATTCTTCCTCCCGCAGCTTTCAATAAGCAAAAGCTACACCTTGAATCAGCATCCTCAGCACCACCTGGAAGCTTGCTACAACTGCGGTCACAGGACCTACCCTGAGTCTCCTGATGGAGCTCCCTAGAGGTGGGTCCCAGCAATCTGTGATATAACAAACCATCCAGGTAATTTGCATGTTTGCTCAAGAAACACTGATCTGCATTCCACATCCTCTCTGTCCACTTTAAAAGTGTGATTGTAGGTGAGGTTTTGGAGTACCACAATGGTTATATTCCTTAGAAATACATTGTTTATCAGAGTGATCATTTCAAAACATGATTCTAACTAGTTCTGATTCTTGTCTACTAATAATCATTAAAACTTCTCTCTCCAGTTCCCTAGAAAGTTCAAATTTCTTCTACATAGTATGCAAGCTTTTTTTATCATCTCACCTTTGATCTCACCTCCCATGTTTCTTCAGCCTCCTCTCTGTCCACCCCAAGCCCCCACTAAGTTTCTTGCCTCTCTGAATGTTCTCATGTCCTTCATGCTTCTTCATACATCCTGTTTTTTCTCCTTGGAAAGTTCAACCTCTTTTCTGGCAAACTGCCCTCTCTTTTAAAATGTTACCTTCTCTGAGAAACTGCTCTGAGCTCCACAGGAAGTTAGAAGCTGTGACTTCTGTGCATTGTATAAACTTCTACATTGCACTTTCACAGGAATATTCTACTACATGCTTGTCTCTCTGTCCACACTCTAAAGCTTTCATATGCCTGGACATGAAAACCCAGAATAAAGCAGGGGGACTAGAATATAAAAGATTCTCTGAATGTTTGAGTGAACAAATGATAATGTTTAATTAAACCTTAGTCCAGTTAAACAGCAAAAGAGGCAATAAACAAAAAAAAAAAAAGAAAGAAAGAAACCCAGCCCACTGGGAGAAAAATTTTGCCCTCCAGACAAGTGACAAGGATCTGATAACAAAGATCCACAAAGAGCTCCTACATTTCAACAAAAACAAAGCAAAAAACACAGTCAAAAACTGAGGAGAAGAACCGAAAAGACCACCAAAGAGGAGATACAAATGGCTAATAGACACATGAAAGAATGCTCCATATAACTAATAATCAGGGAAATGCAAATTAAAACCACAATGAGATACCATCTTATACCAGTAAGAATGGCCTATATAAATAAAACAAGAAGTGTTGGCACGGATATGGAGAAAAAAGAACTCTCTTACACTGCTGGTGGGAGTACAAACTAGTCCAGCCACTATGGAAGACTGTGTGGAGGACCCTCAAACAATTGAAAGTGGAACTACCATTCGACTCAGCAATCCCACTACTGGGAATCGACCCAGAGGACATGAAAACATTAATTCAAAAGGACACCTGTATGTGCATGTTCATTGCAGCTCTGTTTACAATTGCCAAGATTTGGAAACAAACCAAATGCCTCAAAACTGATGATTGGCTGAAAAAAACGTGGTATATGTACACGATGGAGCTATGTATCAATCAAGGAGAACAAACATATGTCATTTGCAGCAATATGGATGGAACTAGAAGAACTCATATTAGCAGAAATAAGCCAAAAAGAAAAAGAGAAATATAGGATGGTCTCACTTATATGATGGATATAAGGAAAAACAAACAAACAAATAAGAAAAAATAAAAACAACCAATGGGACTGAACAATGGAATGAGAGAGGAGGAGGGAGGAGGAGGCGGGGGAAGTGAAGGGCACAAAAGATTAGGATGGTTAACAGGTGTTAGCAAAGTGGGAAATACCAGGGTATTTCAATAATGTAATATAAATATAAATACACATATATATGCAAATTAAAATTTTTTAATTAAATTTAAAAAAAAACAACCATAACAGAAATAGCTGACATTCTCTGTGGATATCTCTTCTATCCTATTCCCCATTATACATTCCCAGAAATAATAATCAGTACACTGGATTTGATATTTGCCATTCCAGTGGTATTTGAAATTTTTAAATCACACATCAGTAAATAATATATTATTTTTCATGGTTATAATTTTGTAATTATGGTATTGTAATATGTATACCTATCTATGTAACTTGCTTTCTTCCCACAAAAAAATTAATTATTAAAAAAATAAGCGAGATTAAAAGAATGCATGATAAAAAATCTCCCTGCCACCTACTCAATGTCCTACAACCATTAACCATCAGTTTCTTGTGATTTTTTGTAGATATCCATGGTATATTTTAAAATAACTATCTGTATATAAATGTTCCATTTACAGAAATGTGTAACTTGTTATACAAACAAATTTGTGAATCTTTTCTGAGTTAAAAAAATTTAAAAAATAAACCTTAATCCAGTTAAATATCTGGTGATATCCTAAAAGCAACTACCTTAATATAAATTTGCCCAGGGGAAAAAAAAGATTTCCTGAAGATATATTAAAGTTCAAGTAACCCTCAGAAGCCTTAATTACCAATGAGAACAAATCCCTCAAAGGTATGAAAATATTAAAGTCCTCCCACATCCCAAACTTATCTCTACACTCCCTGCTACTTCCCCATGAATCACTGCTGGATCCCAATTTATAAGATAAGAGACAACTGGACATGTGTCCGCTTGACCAGGGAGTTTTCTTCCTTTCATGCTCCATATGAGCAACCCCAGCCTGGTCAGGTGGCAGCCACAACCTGGTCTGGTGGAAGAGGGTTGGGGGAGATGACCATGGGGAGAGATGAAGTCCTCAAACTGCAAAAGAAGAAACTTTTACCCTACACAGACACTAAGAACTACCCATGACTATTCCACTTCAGTCACTGATGATTTCATATACTTCCTTTTACAGGAGAGAGTAGGGAGGTTGCACAACAGGAGATAGTTGCAGGATTTTGTCGGGCCTCAAAGGCAGTATTTTTCAGGTATGGATGGTAACTAATAGTGGGGCACTGAACAGTATACTCAGACTATAACTGCATTTTTTTT